>CM055892.1:4280346-4552526 GCA_029582165.1 Portulaca oleracea
CCTGGTTGCCTTGCTGGAAAATTTGGGAAAATTGCTTCTGTTTAATGCTTTTGGTTAAAAGACTTGATAGTGTTGTGTTCTTGTGGCAGTGTCCATCCACCCGTAGAACTAGCCCCCAAGTACATAAATGGGGTAGTGTGACTTTCCTTCCTGTGTATGTTTGTTTTCAGTCAATCGCTATGTGTTGTATGAATGAAATATTGGGGTCTACCCCAATTTTTAGTAATTTTGTTGTTGTCCCTTGTTGCATGGTGATGAGAATTTGGACGTTCTGGAAGCATGGTTGAATAGTGTGAGTGAATGTTTTGGATTCCACTCTAAGTGATTGGGACAATCTAGCAAGGGTGATCCCTGAGACAAAAAATGTTTACTTCCCTGTTGAAATTTTTTTTTGTCATGCTATATATATGCGAATAGCTTGGATTTGTCAAACATGGTTGAAAATTTTATTGGCAAGATTGTATAGGCTATGTTATGTTTGCATTCAAATTGACATCTTTGAATGGAAAATAGGTTTACAGTTTATCTTTGTTTTAGATCTACCTATTGATTTGGGGTGGAGTACAGGAAAGATTCAAACGGCCTGGAGAATGGATCTAAACATAGGCGAAGCACTCATAGTTGTAGGACCCGGAAAATCGCCCCCGTTTGGGGGTGTCGATTTTCGGATGCGCTACTTAAGTGATCGGGAGCCGACTAAAGTTGCTTAATCCTTAATAAGGATATTTTTATTTTTCGAAATTCATTTTCGGGGTGATGAAACTTTATTTATTTACAAATCCATTTTTTATTATTTAAATTATTCGAAACTACACAAAATATGTTAGTAATAATTTAATCCCGGCCCAAGCATCAAATTCAGGCACAAGAAGGAACAAGTGGGCCATCGAAATCCATTAAAACCCGCAGGGGTTTTAATGAATTCTGGACTGGGCCTCTTGCTTCCCCGGCCCAGAGAGACATGGATTGAAATTGATAAAACCCGCGGGGGTTTTATCAATTTCTAGTCCATTGCTCTCGGGCCTAGCCTTGAATTAATGATGGATATGAATTAAATTATTTTTTTAAATTATTTTCATGTAAAAGCAATATTCTAAATAATTAAACGGGTTCGTAAAATGGTAAAGAGTCACCAACCGATTTAAGGAAATCGACAAACCATAAAATGATAAAAAGTTACTCCGATCTACGAACCCGATTTCTAAGTTCGGGGGGGTAAGGTTACGAACTCGAGAATTATAAGAACTCTCAAATTCGCCTGTTAGAAAATAGACTCTACTAAAATCGAACTTGAAATGAGAAAGAGTGGAGAGAAGTTTAATGAATTTCGCGATGTTATTATTCGAACATGCGACATTGAAACATGATGTTTATTTAACAAAATATGTACTAGTAAAGGAAATGAAATGTTAGATTACATTATTAAGATAACAATAATAATAATGAAAGCAAACCTCGTTTAGTGTTGGATGCTCGAATGTGAAGATCGAACTCCTTGACTAAGCCTTGACTTGGAACTTGGAGGGGATGATGAGTATAAGGATGGTGAGAGAATAATATAAGAGTGGTGATGTGGTGATTTTATGAGAGTATTAGAGATGGAGTTTTGAGGGAGTTTAGGCATAATGATGATGATAATTGGTGATAATTTGGGTAGAACAATGGTGTTAGTTGATGAAATGAGTGTAATGGAGGGGGTATTTATAGGTGAAGGAGGTGGAGATTTGGAGGAAAAATGTAGGGAACATATCCTAACAATCATGCCCCTATCTCCATGCAATCAGATAACCCCCGCGGGTTATAAGAAGTCAAGGGAGAAGTCAATCCCATGTAAGCTAAAATCAAGGTGTTTGCATGGGATTTTTGGTGCCAGCTTTTGAAGAGAAAACCCCCGCGAGTTTTGAACCCTTCACACGGATCACTGACGTGGACCGCTGCAAAATGACCCGCTTTGGGTAGCAGAAAACCCACGCGGGTTTTGCAGTTGCTTAGGTCGGAGGTGCTTCTGGGCCGCTTATGATTTATTATAACCCCCGCGGGTTATATTCCGATTTGTGGCCCGTTTTGCTTTGCTGGGCTTACTTCGTTAACTGCATGGGCCTAATGTCACATTTTGGTATCCAGCCCAACTGACTTGTCGAATTTTGACGGATCAGGATTATGTCGATGCAAATCCCGGTGTTTACAGAGAGCCCCCACTTTGGTCGAGTCTGAATAGGACGAAGGTCAAAGTAGCCTGAGATATTGTCTACTTGAAGATGGACGCTGTCGATGCTCTTTTATGTGGCGACCGGATGATGGATGATGTCGGCGCTGTCGTCGGAGGCATTTAGGCGGCAACCGTTTAGACGATTGGAGATGTCTGATGATGTCGTCGGAAACCTTTAGGTGGCAACCGTTGGACGACTGAAGATGTTGATGTCGTCGGAAACCTTTAGGTGGCAACCGTTGGACGACTGATGTTGATGATGTCGCTGGAGGCCTTTTGGTGGCAACCATTGGGCGACTGATGCTGATGAAGTCGTCGGAAACCTTTAGGTGGCAACCGTTGGACGACTGTTGCTGATGATGTCGCTGGAGGCCTTTAGATGGCAACCGTTGGGCGACTGATGCTGATGAAGTCGTCGGAAACCTTTAGGTGGCAACCGGTTGACGACTGTTGCTGATAATGTCGCTGGAGGCCTTTAGGTGGCAAATGTTGGGCGACTGATGCTGATGAAGTCGTCGGAAACCTTTAGGTGGCAACCGTTGGACGACTGCTGCTGATGATGTCGCTGGAGGCCTTTAGGTGGCAACCATTGGGCGATTGATGTTGATGAAGTACCGTCGGAAACCTTTAGGTGGCAACCGTTGGACGACTGCTGCTGATGATGGTGCTCTTTTATGTGGAAACCTTTTTAGCGGTGACCTGAAAATCACAAGAAAGTATTAGTTTTTCTGGAAATGTAGGGAGGGTTCAAATTTTTACCTGAGCTTTCGAAACCCTTGGGTCGCAATCTTTGGGTCGTCAGCTTTGGACTGTGTGGATTGACACTTGGAAGCTTCGTCCTGTATCGCGGTTGATGTTGATGTTCTAGTCTTTCCTAGTATTGTTCCAGTCTTTCCCGGTGTCGTTTGTTTGCCATGTTCATTGCCGAAGGACTCCACCGATCGCGATGTCGATGGCCCTGGGTAGAGTCTTCACCGGTCACAATGTCGATGGTTCTGATGTTGGGGACTTACGCCGATCTCCGTTGGCGACCCTGTTTTTGTTTTTTTTTTTTTTATGATGATGGCATTTCTGATGCCGACGAGACTTCATTGGACGCAATGTCGATGGCTCTTGTCGAACTCGATGTCGACAACTATTGAGATTGTGCCGAGCTTTGCCAGCGGCTCTGGATTTTTTGATTTGATGATGGCAATTTGATGCCGAGGAACTTCACCAAAACTCTGCCGATGGCCCTTATTTTCCTTAATATTTGCTTCAACCGCATAGTTGCCAAAGTTTCACTGTGGGGAGTGGATTCTTGAATCCGTATTAGTCAAGTGAATGTTGTGTCCTTTGTGTCGGACATGCGCCATTTGTGTCTAGCTGATGATGCATGACTTGGACATGTCCAACAAGAGTTGGATTAGAGATTGTTCTAATATTGCTCTCAGTGACTGGAAACCATGTCGTCCCGTCTGATTGAGATAGCATATGGGCTTAAATAGCCCAGTGTTGCGTTCTGGAGCAACGATGTGGCACTTCCTTGCTTCTTTTTTTCATTTTCAGATATACGGACATACATGCAACTAGTTTACTAAACTCTTGCACAAACAATGCAATTTTGTTTTGTTTTTGACACAAACATTCATGCACTCATGTGTTTATGCACGACTATCGACTTTATGTACGACAAACTGACTCGATACATGACAAACTGACTCGATACATAACAGACTGACTCAATGCACAATAGATTGACTCAATGCATGACAGACTGACTTGATGCATGACAAATTGACTCTATGAGGCCCTGACACGACTTATAGATGCAATACAAACCTATTATGCCTAGACAGGATACGCATATGATGCTTGTATGCAATGCATGCTGACAACCGCCCCCGAATTTATAGTTAGATAATGATTTTCTTGGACAATGATTTTCTAAGACAATGCTTTCCTAAGACAATGCTTTCTAAGGATCAAGGCCACTTGTGAGGAATTTCAGGAAAATTTAGGATGAGTAATGTTTCGATCCACAGGACAGGGAACAAAGATGGAGGCAACAAGCCTGAAGGATGCGTTTCTCGAATGATCATGTAGATGACCTTGATTGCTTGCAAATGTATGCTGATGTATGACAAGTCCTCCGTTTGGCGTAGACTCTTGATGACACTATCCTACTTTGGAGAGCACATTAGAGATTTACGAGCCCCCAGCTTCGATGTGGATAGACGAGATGATACATGGGGACCGTAGAATAGGAGGAGGCATAGTCCTTAGTAGTGAGTCTCAAACTCTCCTTTTGCCTAACTTGCCCAAAGGGTTTTCAAGTTAGCCCCTCTTTGTTATTTTTTCTTTTTTTTTCTCTTTTTTTGAGACCACTATTAGGACGTCTATGAGAATGAAGATGCGGGATCTTGTAGGATAGGGAGTAGGTGTCCCTCTTAGAAGCTTTCTCCGATAAATGTCTTAACTGATGTCAAAAAGGTAGGGCGAGCCCCCAATTTAGAGTAGCTTGTTTCTGAGTATGTTCATGATCATGTGGTTGTCAATTAGCCGCTGATCTAATGTGGACGGCTTTTGCTCTTGCTCTTACTGAGAAGTAAGCCACACTTAGGTGTGCTAAGAGTGGGCATTAAGAACAGAACCTCATACTTGCACTAATGACTGAGCTAAAAAGTCCTCAAAGGGTGACATGGAATGAAAGGATTGGTTAGGAAGTGTTTGGGGAAGGAGACGGTGGACGATGGTTTATTAATGAATGGGATGTGGAGACACTTAAGAATGATCCTGTCTTGCAAGGGAGAAGAGATGGTCAAATGGGATAGACATCATTCTTGAGAAAATGTTGGAAGATGGTAGACGGGTGTTTATTGATGAATGAGATAGGGAGACACTCAAGAATGATCGTGTCTTGAAAAGGTGAAGATATGGTCAAATGAGGTAAGACATCATCTCTTGGGAAAAGGTTGGAACATGGTTATGGAATGATGTCCAAGTCTGACGGAAGGAAGAAGGAGGGTTGGTGATGATGAAATCCAGGGTTTCCTCTCCTTTTGCCTAACCTGCCCTGACGGGTTTTCAGGCTAGCCTCTCTTTTTTTTTTTTCAAAGACCAATATTTTGAGGACAAAGGATGCTCCTTGTAGGGGTCGGGCCTCAAAGAGGTTTTCCTATGTATCCAAGGTGGAATCAGACCAGTCGTAGTTCTTTAAGCGCAATGTTGATGGATAGTGCCTCGAGGAAAGCTTAACGGTTATGAAGGTTTTGAGGGTTCATATGAAAGGTTTGTGAAGGTTATAGAAGGCTGAGGTGCGTGGATGATGAGGTAAAGATGAGATTTTCTGAGGTGTACATGACTCTTATTTTCGCGGTCTCACTTCTTATTCTCCTCTAATCCCCCTTTTTTTTTCTTTCTTTCTTTCTTCCATAGTAGCAAATCGAGCTGCTCCTCCTGGCAAAATATCCTTAATCATATAATAACCTTTCCAATTGGGTGTAAATTTTCCCCTTAGGTCTTGTATAGGTACCCTCATTTCCTTAAGCACCAAATCACCTACTTGAAGTGAATGACTTTTCACCTTCTTATGAAAAGCACGAGTGATCCTACTTTGGTACAATTACACATTATGCAACGCCCTTAATCGCCTTTCATCCATCAACATCAACTCCTCGAACCTTGCCCTAGCCCATTCAGCTTTTGGCAGTTGACTTTCTGCCACTATTCGTAGTGAAGGGATTGCTACTTCAATCGGTAGGACTGCTTCCATCCCATATACCAATGAATATGGTGTTGCACCCGTAGCAGTTCCTATAGAGGTTCAGTATTCCCATACGGAAAACGCCAATTTGTCAAGCCAATCTTCGTAAGTAACGACCATTTTCTTAATGATTCCTACCACTGTTTTATTGGCAGCTTCTACAGCTCCATTAGCTTGAAGTCGATAAGGTCCGATGATGCTGAATATGGTAAGTAGCGAGCAAAGTCTCCACCTCTTTCCGAAAATGGCTTCCATTATCGCTGATGATCTCATGTGGTACGCCATATCAGCATAGGATATTCCGAAGGATGAATTTGGCCACTTGTTTAGATGTAAGCTTGGCATAAGAGGATGCCTCTACCCGTTTGGTAAAGTAATCGATGGCGACCAAAATGTACTCATGTCCTCCAGTTCCTGTTGGGTGTATCTTGCCAATGATGTCGATACCCCATACTGAAAATGGCCATGGAGATGTCAAAGTAGTCAGATACGAGGGAGGTTGATGCTACAAGTTGGCATTTGTGACATCTTCCAATCAAACTCCAAGCAATCTGCTTCCATGGTGGTCCAAAAGTAACCAGCTCTTTGAATCTTCTTCACTAGCATGCGCCCATTCATGTGAGGTCCTCATCCTCCTCCATGAACAGTAGCCATGATCTCCTTTCCGCTTTTAGCATCGATGTATAATAAATTTATGCCCGTAGGTGATTTTTTGTAAAGGCGATCTTGGATCAAGCAGTATTGTGCTGCTAGAGACCTGATCGCTCGCTGTCCTCGAGCATCCAATTCAGCTGGATATTCTCCTTTCCGAAGAAAATTGTATATGTCGTGAAACCATTCCTCGGTTTCCTCTTCTTGTGTTTCCATATTACAGACATATGCTGGTTCAGACTACCGCTCTACTATTACTGGTAGCTGAAGCGTGCCTGATGGGATCGATATCATTGAAGATAACTTGGGTAGAGCATCGGCCAACTCATTGTGATCCCTAGAAAGGTATTGGAAACTGATTTGTTCAAATTGGACAGCAAGTCCTAAGAGCTTCTGTTGATATGCCATGAGGTATTCATTTCGGACCTTCCATGTGTTTTTAGCCTCATTGATGATGAGGCTAGAATCTCCGAAGACCTTTATATGGTGTATACCTAAGGTCAAAGTAGCTTGTAAACCCTTGATGCATGCTTCATATTCTGCAGCGTTAATAGTAGCATCAAAATCCAACTTTACATATATAGGGACATGTGCCCCTTCCGGAGAGATCAGTATGACTCCTACTCCACAACCCATTTGGTTAGAAGCTCCGTCGAAGTTCATTTCCCATGTAATCTCATCGGTGAAAAATACATCTTCATCTGGGAATTCCAAGTGAGTGTTTGGGGGATCCTGTGATGGTGAAGCAGCCAGGAAATCTGAAACAACCCGTCCTTTGATGGATTTCTGAGGCAAATACTGGAGTATCTCAAGTAATAGATGGCGCTCTATTGACCTTTTATCTTTTGGGCTAGCATAGCCCCCATTGCAGTGCTAGTTACTATAAGATAAAGGAGTAGAGGCTCATCTGGTACTGGAGGCATAAGGACCGGTGGATGCTGTAAATTCTCCTTGATTTCAAAAGCAGCTTGACATTGATCGTCCCAATCTATTTTACTTCCCTTCTTCAACTTCTTGAACAAAGGTTCCCAGGTCATGGTGAGCTTTGAGATGAATCTACTAAAACCCCTTATCTCCTTTGGTCATAGCATACCTTTTGGATTGGGTTAAGGGTTTGAAAAGGGTTGAGGTTTGATGTAGAGGTCAAAGATGTGAGTGGTAAGTGGTAAGTCGAGATTGGATGAAAAGATGAGGGTAATATGGGTGGTGAAATGAAGGTTGGGTTCAAGCCCCCTGTCCTTGGCACATTTGGTTATGTTGCGACATTTCTAATGAAGACATTCTCTCCTTTTGCCCGGTTTCCCTCAATGAAGTTTTCAAACCGACTACTCTATAGTTTTTCACTCTTTTTTTTTTTTTGAATTTCTCTCATCTCTCTAACCCTGGATTCAATAAAACTGAAGTAGGTATATGACAAAGATGGAAGGATAAGAGAAGATGAATTTGTCAGACTTGGTTTGTACGGATGATGGATAGATGAGAGAACTTTTCAACTCAAGTAAAAAACACAAGCACGAAATTCTGTTTGATCAAAAAGCAACAAGAGCAACCGAATTCAAGAAATTAATGAAGAACTGACTCTAACAGATTATGAGCATAAAATGCTTAACAACCAAGACTCTTGCTAAATCTAAAGCCCCTTGATGTTGTGCTCTTCCTATCTTCGTATGGGGAATCCATGTTATGTCTGGTCCTTTGTGCTGCTTTTGTAGGGACAATTTCCCTGACTGGATCAGGTGCTCCAAAGTCTTAACAATTCTCCATGTTGTTCCCTCGGGATCTATGGTAGTTGCAGAATTTCCCGTCATCCTAATATTCCCTTTATGGTTAGCTCGGACCTTGACCTTGACACTAGACAAAAGAAGAAAACAAACCATCCCAATGCATGCATGACCTAAATGACCTATATGGACTTCCTAAAATGAAAAAAAAAAACGCCTATATGCTGACGCGGGAGAGACTCACCCAGGACATGGGTTTGATTGTGTTAACTGATCAACATGAGACTTCCTAGGATGCAAGACCTCTATATGCCGACTCAAGGAAAAGACTTACCCACGACATGGGTCTACACCTCTTAAAGTGCAAATGCCTATATGCTGACCCGGAAACACTAACTTATGACATGGGTTACACTAGACTTCTTAATAAAAAGATAGATATTTACATGATGACTCTAGACACAGACTTACCCACTACATAGGTTTTCACTGGACTTTCTAAAAGAGACAAATACACATTAACCCAGGAAAAGACTCACTTATGACCTAGATCAAAGACTCACCCATGCCCGAGTTTAGACTTTCAAAAACAAAACACACATATTGACTTAAGAAAATACTCACATGTAACACGACCTTATATGAGACTTTCTAAAGACTGAAAGATATTTACATGTAGACTCTGAAACTAAGACTCATCCAGGACAATTGTAAGACACTTATATACTGACTCAAGAAACAACAGGATTGCGGGCCATAACCTCTATATAATCATAAGACAAATAACAACATTTTTTTACAAAAGGAGCATTATAAAGGCCAGATAAAGTTAAATATAGCGAGTCGACATAAGTTGAAAGATACAATTCAGTGTTTCTCAATTCGGATGGGCCTAATCCACAGGCCGACTGTTTTAAGGAGAATCCGTAACTTGGCCCAACAACTCAGACAGCTGAAGCTATGTTGGCTATTATGCGGACTAGAATAATGCTTAACACACTGACACACTTTTTTTTTGTGACCCAACACATTTATTTATTTAACTCAAGGAAAGTGGATGTTGTAAAGGAATGAATAAAGCCGTCAAAAGGCGAGTTAAAACAGAACTATAAAATCAATTATTAATTCTACCATAGATGGGCTGAACAACGGGCCGACCATGGATTTGTTAGACTTAATAATCAAATTTATAAATTTATTTCCTCTAACCTTGAGACAATTACGCGGGCAAGAACAACTCACACTGACTTTGTTTGATTATTAATCAATTTTCTTTGGACCATGAGTAAGAGAATATTGAGAAGGGCCGAATAAAATTATCAAAGGTGAGTTAAAATGAATCGATAAACAAGGATAATTGACCTTTAAAACGGATGGGCATCACCACCGGGCCGACTGTAACATTTAATGGTTAATTAATCGAGTTTATAAATTTATTTATTCTCAAACCAACGATTATTATGCGGACTAAAACAATATCTTAAAATTAGGTCCGACTCTAATGAAATAAAATTAGGTCCGACTCTAATGAAGTCCCAACATACAGACACATATTTAAACATACAACAAGCTTTATTTATTTACTCAAGGAAAATGGATATTGTAAAGGACTGAATAAAGTCAACAATAAGCGAGTTATAATCAATTTATAAGCTTAATTGGTAAATCCGATATGGTTTGGCCTAACAACAGCCCGGCCATAAATGTAATGGATTTATTAATTAAATCGATAAATTAATTTACTCAAGCTTAGTGACTACTATGCAGTCTAAAACGTTATCCATTAACTTTGTTGGACTTTTAATTTTTTTGGGACCTTTGTTTAGAGAATTTCGTAAAGGGTCATATAATATCATCAAAGGTGAGTCAATTTTTATTTATTAATTAATATAAGCAATTTTCAAACATAAATGGGCCCTTCCACTTGGCTAACCATAATGCCTTGGAGTTAATTATATTAATTAATAAACAAGCTAGGGTCGGCTCTTTACAAAAAGAAAAGGGGAAGGGATACACATAGCACATAGCATACAACATGGAGGGTACCCTAAACCAAGGTTCTATATTCATGGATTAATACAGTTGGGTTAACATGGCCTAACGCATGTTCTCGCCTCGATTCACCTTACCCCTAAAAATATGGGTAAGGAGTGCCAGGCGTTGCTCATCGAACTTCAAGAAAGCCCTTTGAGTATAATATGGGGAGAGGAGAGACCAAATTCTTGGCGATTTAGGGTGCATCACACAAGTAGCGGTCGCCCGCTCTCAGGGGAGAATCCTAGTTATTACCTAAACTTTCGCCTTTGTGCTAACATGTCAAAAGACCCGATTAATGGCCCGGTATGCAAAGGATGCCTAAAAACAATAATAAAATTGTGTAATAAATCAACTTCTCCTTTTTAGAATTTAAAATCAATTCGATTGGTTCAAGTTTTACCCTCTTTTTAAGTTTAAGTCCCCAGTGAAGTCGCCAATCTGTAGGACCCGGAAAATCGCCCCCGTTTAGGGGTGTCAGTTTTGTGATGCGCTACTTAAGTGATCGGGAACCGACTAAGGTTGCTTAATCCTTAAATAAGGATATTTTTATTTTTGAAATTCGTTTTCGGGGTGATGAAACCTTATTTATTTATAAATCCGTTTTTTATTATTTAAATTATTCAAAATTACACAAAATATCTTAATAATAATTTAATCCTGGCCCAAGCATCAAATTCAGGCCCAAGAAGGAACAAGTGGGCCACCGGAATCCATTAAAACTCGTGGGGGTTTTAATGAATTATGGACTGGGCCTCTTGCTTCCCCGGCCCAGAGAGACATGGATTGAAATTGATAAAACCCGTGGGGGTTTGATCAATTTCTAGTCCATTTCTCTCGGGCCTAGCCTTGAATTAATGATGGATATGAATTAAATTATTTTTCAAAATTATTTTTATGTAAGAGCGAATATTCTAAATAATTAAACGGGTTTATAAAATGGTACAGAGTCGCCAACCGATTTAAGGAAATCGACAAACCATAAAATGATAAAAAGTGACTCCCGTCTACGAACCAGATTTCTAAGTTCGAGGGTAAGGTTACGAACTCGAGAATTATAAGAACTCTCGAATTCTCCTGTTAGAAAACAGACTCTACTAAAATCGAACTTGAAATGAGAAAGAGCGGGGAGAAGTTTAATGAATTTCGCGATGTTATTATTCGAACATGCAACATTGAAACATGATGTTTATTTTACAAAATATGTACAAGTAAAGGAAATGAAATGTTAAATTACATTATTAAGATAACAATAATAATAACGAAAGCAAACCTCGTTTAGTGTTGGATGCTCGAATGTGAAGATCGAACTCCTTAACTAAGCCTTGACTTGGAACTTGGAGGGGATGATGAGTATAAGGATGGTGAGAGAATAATATAAGAGTGGTGATGTGGTGATTTTATGAGAGTATTAGAGATGGAGTTTTAAGGGAGTTTAGGTATAATGATGATGTTGGTGATAATTTGGGTAAAATAATGGTGTTAGTTTATGAAATGTGTGTAATGGAGGGGGGTATTTATAGGTGAAGGAGGTGGAGATTTGGAGGGAAAATGAAGGGAACATACCCAAACAATCATGCCCCTATCTCCATGCAATCAAATAACCCCCGCGGGTTATAAAAAGTCAAGGGAGAAGTCAATCCCACGTGAGCTAAAATCAAGGGGTTTGCATGGGATTTTTGGCGCCAGCTTTTGAAGAGAAAACCCTTGCGGGTTTTGAAGCCTTCACACGGATCGCTAACGTGGACTGCTGCAAAACGACGCGCTCTGGGTAGCAGAAAACCCCCGCAGGTTTTGAAGTTGCTTGGGTCGGATGCCCTTTTTGGCCGCTTTTGTTCTGGGTCGCTTATGATTTATTATAACCCCGCGGGTTATATTTCGATTTGTTGCCCGTTTTGCTTTTTTGGGCTTACTTCGTTAACTGCATGGGCCCAATTTCACATTTTGGTATCCAGCCCAACTGACTTGTTGAATTTTGATGGATCGGGATTATGTCGGTGCAAATCCTGATGTCTACAATTGCAGGAGCATCATTTGGACTTATCATTGATAGCGTACAAGCAGCAACTAAAAACGTTTTTGTTATTTTATTTGGATATGGTTTTATGTTGAATTATGGTTAAGTAAAGTGTATCCAGTTACATTGCAATTAAGACAAGTAAATGGTGAGTGTGGTGATACTTATTAGTATCCCACCAAGGCCAAAATCAGACAATCTATGGTTTACCATGGCAAGGATCCATTGTGGTGGACAAAATGGAGCATATATTTGGTTATATTAAGGATGGTAATACTTAGTGAATGACATTTGATGTTGATTTATTTTACGAAACAACAACTGGGCAAAAAACAACAGGCCTTAACAGCCTGTTATCAACATATGGTATAATGAAAGTTATAGCCTTGAATGTATGTGGAGCGAAGAGATAGCAAATTGTTGCTGAAATAAAAGCTCTTAAAAGGAAATACAAACCAGATATATTGTTCATACTTGAGATGATGACTAATTTAGCTAATTCAGAGACAATTGTGCGTCAATTCGGTTATGAAAATGCAGAAATTGTTAATCCCACAAATCATTCAATCTGGGCCCTATGGGATAATAATAACCACTTCCGAGTAGCTACTCTTAGTAAAGATAACCGAGCCATACATTAATTATTAGTTCATGATGTTGGCAAACAACAAAATTGCATCACATCCGGTATCTACGGGCCAACTCAGAGTAGAGAAAATGAGGTTTTTTGGAATAATCTCATGAATCTGCAAAATATTTTTTACCTTCCATAGTGTATAATTGGCGATTTTAATGAACTTAAATCTAGGACGGAAAAAGGGGGGTAATCCAGTCCTGTCCAGTAGAATGGAAAGACTAACTCAATTCCTTTCACTTATTAATGGGGAATCTGCAATAATTCGAGGGCATAAATTGTCTTGGAAAAAACGGGTACATGGCCATTGGATCTATGAACGACTAGATCGAGCAATTCTTTGTAAAGATTTTGCTGATAGATATCCAGATGTAATAACGTATCATGGTTCGTTCAAATTCTCGGACCACTGTTCGGTGGTTGTGGAGACTAGTAGAGATATTAATCAAAGAAAGATTTATCCTTTCCGATATCAGCGTTTTTGGAGTCAATATGATCAAACGAAACAGATAACAAAAAAAAATGTGGAGTGTACCTCAAAAAGGTATACGGATGTTTTGTGTGACCCAGAAATTAAAATTAGTAAAGCTCGGACTCAGAGAATGGGCCAAAGAACAATTTAGGAATTTCAAAAATAAACTAGAGGAGAACTTGGATAAAATTGAATACATAGAAGAAAAACTCTTGGAGAATCCTCAGAGCTTTCGGTTAAATTCTTGGTTAAGTCGCTTGATTAAACAAAGAGAAAAACTACTGTTATACCAGCAAAACTATTGGGGAAAGTTATCCCGAAAATATTGGTTGGTAAAGGGGGATAGGAATTCATCCTAATTCCAAAGACTAGCGAAAGCAAAACAAAAACGACAAGATATATCAAAAATCAAAACGGAAAACGGTACGTGGCTGGAAAATGAAGAGGAAATTGGGGACAAATTTGTGGAAGACTATAGGTCTCGGTTCACATCCCAGGGTTTATCGGCGATAATTAATTCACACCCAGAAATTAATAGGGTCAGAAAAGACTCCGTCAATGACCTTCTTTTGACAATTCCATCGAAAGAAGAAATCAAATCAGCTGTTTTTGACATCGATCCTAGTAAGACACCAGGACCAGATGGTTTTGGAGCAGGTTTTTTCCAAGACTCCTGGGAGCTCATTGAGCGTGATATTGTTCAAGCGGTTCAAGATTCTTTTGATAAGGGGCATTTACTTAAAGAAATCAACCACACTTTTGATAAGCGGTTCAAAAATTAATTAAAAGTCCAACAAAGTTAATGGATAACGTTTTAGACTGGATAATAGTCACTAAGTCTGAGTAAATTAATTTATCGATTTAATTAATAAATCCATCACATTTATGGCAGGCTCGTTGTTAGGCCCAACCGAATTAGATTTGTCAATTAAGCCCATAAATTAATTATAACTCGCTTATTGTTGGCTTTATCCAGTCCTTTACAATGTCCGTTTTCCCTGAGTAAATAAATAAAGCTTGTTGTATACTATGTGTAAATACGTGTCTTTATGTTGGGTCTTCATTAGATTCGGACCTAATTTTGAGATATTGTTTTAGTACGCGTAATAATCGTTGGGCTGAGAAGAAATAAATTTATAAACTCGATTAATTAACCTTAAATGTTGCGGTCGGCACGGTGGTGAGGCCCGTCCATGTTAAAGGTTAATTATCCTTGTTTATCGATTCATTTTAACCCACCTTTGATGATTTTATTCGGCCCTTCTCAATATTCTCTTACTCACGGTCCAAAGAAAATTGATTAATAATCAAACAAAGTCAGTGTGTGTTGTTCTAGCCTGCGTAATAGTCTCAAGGTTAGAGAAAATAAATTTATAAATTTGATTATTAAGTCTAACAAATCCATGGTCGGCCCTTGTTAAGCTCATCCATGGTGGAATTAATAATTGAGTTTATAAGTCTGTTTTAACTCGCCTTTTGATTGCTTTATTCGGTCCTTTACAACATCCACTTTCCTTGAGTTAAATAAATAAATGTGTTGGGTCACAATAAAAAAAGTGTCATTGTGTTAAGCATTATTCTAGTCCGTATAATAGCCAGCATAGCTTGAGTTAACCCAAGTTTGTTAGTTCAAGTGACGGATTCTCCTTAAAACGGTCGGCTTGTGGTTTAAGCCCATCCGAATTGAGAAACACTCACTTGCGCTTTCAAACTTATATCGACTTGCTATATTTGACTTTATCTGACCCTTTATAATGCTCTTGTTGTAAAAAGTGTTGTTGTGACACGCAAACCTGTTGTTTCCTGAGTTAGTATATAGGTGTCTTACACGTTAGGAGGTGTTATATATAGTCTAGTAAACCCAGGTCATGGATGAGTCTTTGTTTCAAAGTCTACATGTAAATGACTTTCAGCCTTTAGAAAGTCTCACACAAGGTCATGTCATATGTGAGTCTTTTCTTAAGTCAATATGTGTGTTTTGGAAGTATAAACCCGGGTCATGAGTGATTTTTTTCCTGGGTTAATGTGTGTAAGTCCAGTGTAAAACCCAGGTTATGGATGAGTCTTTGTTTTAGAGTTAGGATATGAGTGTCTTTTTTCTTTAGAAAGTATCATATAAGATCTAGGGTGAGTCTTTGTGATAGTGTCTGCATATAAGTATCTTGCATTCTTTAGGAGGTCTTATACAAGTTCGTAGGACATGGGTGAGTCCTTTTCCAGAGTCAACATATGAATGTCCTGCATTATAGAAGTCTCCTATTGGGTCTAAGTCATGCAAACCCATGTCATGGGTGAGTCGTTAAGTCTTTCTCTTGAGTTAGCATGTAAGCGTCTTGCATTCTTTAGAAAGTCTCATATAGGTTCATAGGTCATGAATACCTATGTCGTGGGTGAGTCTCTTCTCAAGTTGGCATATCATGTGAGTGTCTTTCTTTAGGAAGTCTAATGTAAGCCCATGTCATAAGTTAGGATTTCCAGGTCAGCATATAGGCATTTGCACTTTAGGAAGTCATGTAGGACATGTAGACCCATGTCGTGGGTCAGTCTTTTCCTTGAGTCGGCATATAGAGGTCTTGCATCCCAGGAAGTCTCATGCAGATCAATTAGCGCATTCAAACCCATGTCTTGGGTGAGTCTCTCCCGAGTCAACATATAGGCGTTTTTCATTTTAGGAAGTCCATATAGGTCATTTAGGTCATGCATGCATTGGGATGGTTGTTTCTTCATTTGTCTAGTGTCAAGGTCAAGGCCTGAGCTAACCATAAAGGGAATATTGGGATGACGGGAAATTCTGCAACTACATAGATCTCGAGGGAACAACATGGAGAATTGTTAGGCTTTGGAGCACATGATCCAGTCCGGGAAACTGCCCCTACCGAAAGCAGCACAGAGGACCAGATATAATATGAATTCCCTATACGAGGATGAGGGGGGGCACATCATCAAAGGAGTTTTAGAAGTAGCTACAGTCCTGGTTTCAACCATTTCATGCTCAGAGTTTGTTAGAGTCAATTCTTCATTTATTTCTTGAATTCAGTTGCTCTTGTTGCTATTTGATCAAACAGAATTTCGTGCTTATGTTTTTTACTTGAGTGGAAAGGTTCTCTCATCTATCCATCATCCGTACAAACAAAGTCTGACAAATTCACCTTCTCTTGTCCTTCCATATTTGTCATATACCTCGTTCCCATCTTTCAGTTTTCTTGAATCCAGGGTTAGAGAGATGAACAGAGAAACTCAAAAAAAAAAAAAAGAGAAAAAAAAAGAGGGTGAAAAACTATAGAGTGGCAGGTTTGAAAACCTCATTGAGGCAAACCGGGCAAAAGGAGATAATAAAAATTGATTGAGAGAAGCCAGCCTGCACCTTCCGTCCAACACGTTGAGCAAAAGGAGAGAATATCGTCAGGAAAGACCGAATCCCATAATTTCTCTGAAGTGAGCAATCCTCATTAGAAATCTCGCAGCTTAACTAAATGTGCCGAGGACAGGGGGCTTCCACCCCACCTTCATTTCACCATTCGCATTACCCTCACTTTCTCATCTTACCACACACCACTTACTTTCTAGCCTTTCCATCAAACCTCAACCTTTCTAAACCCTTAACCCAATCCAAAAGGTGTGCTATGACCAAAGGAGAATAGGGAGGTAACCCATGAAGTTCGAAAAAAAAGGAAAGCCAGAAATATGGAGTTCAAAAAAAAAGAGAGAGAGAAAGAAGTTGAAAGAGATTGGAAAAAAAAGGAGGAAAGCGAAAAAAAAAGAAGAAGGAAATGGAGGAAAGAAAAAAAAAGGAGAAAGAAAGAAGGGGAGAATAAGAAATTAGAAGGCGGAAATAAGGGTCATGCACACCAGAGAAATAATCCCGTCCTAAACCTTCACCTCATCATCCATACACTTCATCATACCTTTCAGCCTTCAATAACATTTCAGCCTTCATAACCATCCATAACCTGCATATGAACCCTCAAACTTTCATAACCATCTTTTCGAACCGTTAAGCCTTCCTCGAGGCACTACTCATCAAAGTTGCGTTTAAAGAACTACGACTAGCCTGATTCCACCTCGGATACGTAGGAGAACCTCTTCGAGGCTCGGCCGAAACCTGTTCACTTTAGAGAGCATCCGTCGTTGAATAAACTGGTCTTTGAGAGAATAAAAAAAAAAGAGAGAATAAAAAGCTAGTCTGAAAACCCACTCGGGCGGGCTAGGCAAAAGGAGAGCAAACCCTGGATTTCATCACTATCGTCAACTCTTCATCTTTTCGTTCGTCAGACTTGGACACCGCTAAAAGGGACCATCATCATCCAGCTACCGCATAAAAGGTTGCTGCCCTCTGGTCACCGCTAAAAGGGACCATCATCATCCAGCTACCGCATAAAAGGTTGCTGCCCTCCGGTCGCTGCTAAAAGGGACCACCGTCACCCAGCTGTCGCATAAAAGGTTTCTATCATCCGGTTGCCACCCAAAGGCCACCGACAATGACTTATCAACAGTCAAGTAGAGCATCATTCTTGCTCGAGATTATCCTCAAAGGGGCGCATGCCGCCCACGACCGCGTGCGATGCAGGACTCAGCTTCCAAGCATCACCCCAGGCATTGTAATCCAAAGTCATATCCCCAGGCTACTTTGACCTCCGTCCTATTCGGACTTGGCCAAAGTGGGGGCTCTCTGTAGACGCCGGAATTTTCACCGACAGAATTCTGACCCGTCAAAATTTAGCAAGTCAATTAGGCCGAACACCAAAATGGGTCATTGAGCCCATGGAGTTGGCAATATAAGCCCAACAAGGCAAAATAGCCCGCATGACTATGATAAAACCCGCGGGGGTTTTAATAAACAGAAGCAGCCAAAACCAGAGCAGGCCCAAGACGCACCACCGGCCCAGACGACAAAACCCGCGGGGGTTTTAAGCTATGCAGAAGGCGTCGTTTCGAGCAGGCCATGTCAGTGATCCGCTTGAAGTGATTTAAAACCCGCGGGGGTTTTATTTCCAGAAGCTGCCGCCAAAAGCAATCCATGCAAACTCCTTGATTTTAGCCCATGAGGGTTGATCTTCCTTGACCTGCCAAAACCTGTGGGGGGTTTTATGATTGCATGGGCATGATCATGGGGATGTGTCCTCTCCTTTTCCCTCCTAAAACCTCACCTCTTCACCTATAAATACCCCCTCATAATCACTCTCATTTCACCAACTGTTACCACTATACTACCAAAACTCTCCCAAAATCTCACTTATGTCCATACTCTCTTAAACCTCTTTCTCTAATCATTCATCCACTATTATTATCCATCCATTTCATCTATAATCCAAGTCCTATCTTAGCATACCTAAATCTCCATTTCATCCAAGTGCCTCTCCAAGGAATCTCAAGAGAAGTTCGGTCCATCAGTGAGGTTTGAGCATCTTTGATTTCAATCATGTAATTATATTCGTTTATCGCCTTATATGTACATTACTTTGTAAAACATTTCTTTTTTTTTTTTACATTTGCATGTTCGGAATATAATTTTGTGAAATATATTAAACTTCTTCCCGCTCTCTTTCATTTCAAGTTTGATTTTAGTAGAGTATGTTTTCTAACAGGTGGATTCGAGAGTTCTTATAATTCTTGAATCTGTAACCTTACCCCGAACTTAGAAATCGGGTTCGTAAACCGGAGTCACTTTTATTATTTTCGATTTGTCAGTTTCCTTAAATCGGATGGCGACTCTTTCTTTTTTTATATAATCTCTTTTTATTATTTTACGTGAATGTTTATTACGTTGAACGAATTTATAAAATAATTTACATAATTCCATATTTCGATCCGAATTTTGCTCAAGAGAAAATACCATAGGAATTATTAAAGGTCATATGGCCTTTGAATTTTATGTAAAGTTATTTGTAAATTAATTTGATGTAATTTCAAACATGTGAATAATAAAAATTGATTATTGAATAAATAAAAAGTTACCCCCCGAAAATGAATTTCATAAAATAAAAATATCCTTATTTAAGGATTAAGCAACCTTAGTCGACTCCCGATCATTAAGTAGCGCATCCGAAAACAATTTCCCCGAACGGGAATTTTTCGGGTCCTACACTAAGATCAAGCGATTTTTTTACGTATAAAAGCAAGAATTCAGATTCTCCAGTTTGGAGGAACCTCTTAAAGATTAGAGATGTCTTACGAAGTGGTATGCGATGGAGACTCAGAGATGGTAAGACAATTAAATTTTGGACAGATAATTGGGTTGACGGAAAGCCCTCAAGTGAAATATGTGAGAATAATGATTATGGGGATAAGTCCCTAACAATAGATAAGTTTATTACTTAAGAAAAAGCATGGGATATAGAGAAATTAAACAGAGTTATTCAAGACCCGGGTGTAGTTAGGAAGATTTTGGGAATTCCAATTACATTGTCGATTCTCAAAGATGAGTTGTTTTGGGGCCTGACCGGTAATGGAATGTTTTCCACGAAAATAGCTACTAGAATTCTTCAAGAGTGTATTGACCAGTCGGAAAAATGGGAATTTAGATGGATCTGGAAAATTGATTTCCCCCCGAAACTAGGAATCTTCCTGTGGCTTATGCTTCACAGGGCTCTTTAACTCACAGAAATCTTCTACGCAAAGGAATCAGCCTGGACCCGATCTGTCCTCTTTGTCTTGAAAAGATTGAAAGTGATAATCATCTTTTTTGGGATTGCTCGATGACTCGGAGAGTTTGGTCTCTAGCGGTTCAACATGGTTTGATCTCGAATTCCGGGATTGATCATGGACATAACTTTATTCAACAATTTCTGGTGGCAAATAAATCTTGGGACCGTAAAAGAGAATTAATCAGGGGAATTTTTCTCTTATGGACAATTTGGAAAAACAGGAATGAAGTTATCTTTCGAAATAAAATTTTTGACCTTTGCAGAGCCTCATACAGGCAAAAAGAAGTGCGGCGGAATGGCAAATTAGAAATAATAATGAGGTAGAGATTCAGGGTAGCAGTAGTGAGGAAGGGTATACCAATTCTCCTTCTCAAGTGCGGTGGTATACCCCTCCTGTGCGCGCTGTCAAACTAAACTTCAACGGCTCTCACGTCTCCAATTCAGTGGCGGGCGGATTCATCATTCGCGACTGGAGGGGAGCAGTTCTTAGAGGAGGTGCGACGTACTATGGCGACGCACCCATTTTGGTTGTTGAGGCGAGGGCTCTCAGAGATGGTCTGGTGGTAGCAGCTACAGCGGGCTTCAAGCATATTCTCATTGAAGGTGATAACATGGTGGTTATTCAGGCTTTAAAGGGTAATTATTCAATCCCTTGGCAAATAAGAGGGCCCATTCAGGATGCACAACTTCTTCTTCGGTGATTCTAGGTTGTTCAAATTTCACATATCTTCCGCGAAGCCAACGCAGTTGCTGACTGGTTAGCTCATCAGGGACACTTAACAGGGGTTGAGGGTAGTGTGTCAATTCTAAATAATCCTAACCTCTGTAATTTAGTTGAACTTGATAGGGCGGGCTGATTTCTTGTGAGATGACGTTGCTAGCCCATCTTTCCCCCTCGCTTACCGTTGTAATAATAATAATAATAATAATAATAATAATAATAATAACACATGAAATTACCAATTTACCCTTACTCCCAAGCACGTAAAAAATCACTAAAATACCCTTGTTAGACTCTCAATGGTCCGACGAGCTCAAGTGTTAGCAAAACTAATCACAACAAAATCTCAATAATTAACGAAGTCAGCCTAAACTATTAACGACGTCAAGGTCAACGCCTTTGAATTTTTTCGGGGTTTTACATCATTACCCCCTCAGAAGAAGTTTCGTCCTCGAAACTTAAACTCAACACCAACAATCTTCCAGACAAAGTTAACGGTGTCCCTAACCAAAACTCGAGGTTTTACATCATTACCCTCTTTAAAAGAGTTCGTCCTCGAAACTCGACATGCCTTATGCTTTGGATAGGTGCAGATACATTGATCTCATCTCCACCTTGGCTTTCCAAAAGACTCTAGTTGGGAGCATGGTTCTCCCATCCCACTTTTACTACAGGGACGATAATTCTTCAAAGCTGCTTCTCTCCATGATGTAGAATCTCCAACAGCTACTCCTCATAGGTTAAGTCTTCTCTCAACCTCCGAATTCTCATTGGGGTCTTCTTCTTATTCTAGGCCCTCCTCGGGGCTCTATTCCATACCCTCCTCAAGGTTTCCGGCGTTTCAAAGATGCTTGGGTTGGGTGCTCATAGCAACTGCAATGGTATGTCATCCAAAAGATGTTAAAAACAAGCAACCATGCAACTGCAACACAAAAGGAAACAAAAAATTACTCGGAGGTACCCTAACTTTTGGTGAAATGTTTTTCAGGTACCCCAACTTTTCAAAACTCATTTTGAGGTACCCTTAGTTTTTTGGTTAGTAATTATTAGGTGTTTTTCCGGTCATCAATTTAGTTAAGTGACCGAAATACCCTTGTTCTTCCATTTTTGAAGAAATATCCTTGAAGAAGAAAAATAAGGGTATTTTGGTCACTTAATAAAATTGATGGTCGAAAAAGCACTAGATAATTACTAACCCAAAAATTAAGGGTGCCTCAAAATGAGTTTTGAAATGTTAGGGTACCAAAAAATAGTTTTCCCAAATATTGGGGTACCTCCGAGTAAATTTTTGAAAAGGAAACAAAGAAAGAAACAAACATTTCATTCCCACATTCTACACTCATCACTCCAAACGTAGCATCCTAAACCCTAACTAAAAATCTAATAGACACTTAGGAGCTACTAGGTCATAACCCAGAGCTCTGATACCATTCTGTAACGCCCTGAAAATTCAATTATAAATTTACAAAGTCTAACGTTGACTAGCTTTAACAGCAGAAGCCTCGTCGTTTTTTTTTTCAACATGGCGCTACTGCCGTAGGAAAAAAGGAATACTAACAATTGCTCGTCAACTTTAAACCAAACTAAACAAACTCAAATCCTGAAATCAAAAACTCAACATAACTAACTTCAAGACTTTTTGAATCGAAACACAAGATAATAACAACTATTAAACACACCATCCTCACTTATAATTCTCATTTCTAACATAGAGATCTTCAACTGAAAACAAAACATTTACAAACATGAGGGGAAACTCCATAATGTCTACCCTTAACAGCCAAAACAAGTTAAAGTTCATTTCAATTCATTTTGGGGGAGGAGGGAACAAGTTAGACAATTTCACAAACCCTTCACCTTTTCTAGAAGTAAAATCAAATCTTCTCACAACAACCAGAAACCATTGGACTTTCCTCAACCACAACCAATTCGTAATTTTATTATGCGGGCGGTATGCCAAATCCCTTAGTACAACATATCACTCATTTATCAAACTATATCAGGGCACTCCCTGATCTCTTGGCCCATAACCCTGGGCCCATAACCTAGAGACCAGGATTTGGTATCCTGCAGGGTTATGGGCCTAGAGATTAGGGAGTGCCCTGATAGAGTTTTGTGATTGTTAAGTGAATTGTGGATGATAACCTAGAGACCAGGATTTGGTATCCTGCAGGGTTATGGGCCAAGAGATTAGGGGGTGCCCTGATAGAGTTTTTGTGATTGATAAGTGGATTGACAAGGCCGCAAGCGCACGGTGTACGGAGTAACACGTCAAGGTCGATCCCACATGGACTCAATTAGCAACACGGTAAACTAGTTTTCTATGTGATTGTTAAGCCAACCGGGTTTTAGGTTTCGGAAAGGTCTAACAACTAATTAAACTAATAAAGTAGGGAAATCAATCAAAGATTCAATCAAGGGAGAGAGACTTCTAGGGAAATGCTAACCTAGCAACGAGTTCGATTATTAAAACCTAGCTTACAACAATCATACATTCAAGAATGAATCAAGAACGATAACCATAAGAACTCTACTGCTCTTTCGATGCTAATAGAATTACCTTGATTAACCTAAATTACAACTTTCGTATGCTTTTCAAGTTAATCAAAGTTGAAGGTCTCAAATATTTTGGTTATCAAAAGGTTCCCTATACTATTCTTTTCTCAAATTTCACAAAATTAGGTAGAAAGGTTGGTAGCCAGATTATCCTAATTCACCTTTCAGGACTTCTGAGGTTAATCTCAAATCATGAGTATTCGAGCGCTCAAAGAACACACATGAACATGGAAAACACAACCTCCTATTGATTCAAGCAAGAATTCATGTACAAACTAGAAACGTCAATCAAACTACATTGTTTCGGGTTGTAAAACCCTAGAATTCAAGAAAACTACTCACTCATTGTCAAAGAAAACATAAAACAAGTTCCAAACATTATAATTGAATCTCAAAACAAAGAAGGAAATCGAAAAGAAAGACAAACTACGAATAATACAATCGTCCAGTCTTTCGATCCCGGGGTAGAGCCTTCTTCGCGAGCGTTGATGATTTCTTCTCGAATCTTGATCTTCGCTTCTCTTGAGATGATTTGATCTTGAATCTTGATGGAGAATTGAGGAGTAGATGGGGATATTAGGGTTTTCTTTCTCTCTTAACGGTTCTAGAACGAAGGAAGAATGATAGATGAATAAAAAAAAAAACGGTCGTTGCCTATTTTTTCTCATTCGCGAAAATAGAATGACGCGATCCAGTCGAGCCTGTCACGGGCTGTCCGTGGTGGCCACTGGTCGGCCAGGCTCTGTTCCGTTTGCTCTGAAACTTGTACCACGGTCTGGCATTGACTACTGGACGCCTGTGGTGTATCTGTTCTTGCCAAGTGTAGAGGAATTATTGGTGTTTTGGCCTCCAATCCACACATATACCAAAAACAACAACACCAAGTGTAATAGGGAAATTGGGATATAAATCAAGATTTACAATCAAAGTTATCCCTAATTCACTATCAAAATCCCCTAAATACATAGTTAAAAAAAAGCACCTATCATGAATTACGGGTGATAACCCAGAGACCAGGATTTGGTATCCTGCAGGGTTATGGGCCAAGAGATCAGGGGGTACCCTAATATAGTTTGAAAAATGAGTGATCTGTTGTATTAAGGGATTTGGCATCCCGCCCGCATAATAAAATTGCGAATTGGTTGTGGTTGAGGAAAGTCCAATGGTTTCTGGTTGTAGTGAGAGGGTTCGATTTTACTTCTAGAAAAGGTTAAGGCTTTGTGAAATTGTCTGACTTGTTCCCTCCCCCAAAATGAATTGAAATGAACTTTAACTTGTTTTGACTGTTATGGGTAGACGTTATTAAGTTTCCCCTCATGTTTGTAAATGTTTTGTTTTCAAGTGAAGATCCCTATGCTGGGAACGGGAATTAGAAATGAGGATGGTGTTTTTAGTAGTTATTATCTATCTTGTGTTTCGATTCAGAAATATTTGAAGTCAGTGATATTGAGTTTTTATTTCAGGATTTGAGTTTGTTTATTTTGGTTTAAAGTTGACGAGCAGTTGTTAGTTTTCCTTCTTGCCTTGTATTTCATTGGGGATACGACAGTAGCTCCCAGTTGAAAAAAAAATGACGAGGCTTCCGTTGTTAAAGTTAGTCAACGTTAGACTTTGACCGTTAAATTTATAATTGAATTTTCAGGGCGTTACACTTTCTCTCCTAATCCTTACACTATTCTTGTCATCACTTTCCTTTGTCTTTTACTTCCCTAAACCTAAACCCATCTCCTACATAAGCTATATATCCAAAACCAACTCATTCACTCATTCACCCACTACACCATTCTATCCTCCCTACTCACTCCTTTTCTCTTCATTCTCTTACATCTCTTCTTTAATCTTCTACTATTCTTATACCCATTCCATTCTCGTCCTAAAACCTTTTCTAAGCCTAAACACATATCCATCCAAAACCCCACAAAAAGGCTAAACTTACTACCCAAAAACACCACAAGAACACCCCAAAGACTTCCTTAAAAGCCCACAAAAAGAGCCTTTTTTCCTACCTTTTCCGGTCTCTTTTCCTACTTCAACTTTGGTTCGATTTAGCATTATCAAAGGGAGTATCCAAGGTTTCAAGGGAGCTACTTCAAGGGTGAAAAGGAAGGCATTCAAGCAAGGCTAGGCAAGGCTCCTCTTAATATATATATATATATATATATGTACTTTTATTGTTTACTTTTCGTAATGTAAGGTGTACTTGTACATTTGTAATTATTTCATTCTTTTGCATGTTAATGAAATAATCATGTAAAGTTTCAATCTAATTTCCTTCCAAACTTTATTAAAAGCTCATTTTCAAACTTTTAGTAGAGTTTTTCCTTAAGTGAGAGGTGAACTCAAAGGTCTTTACCTTTCAAGTTCATAACATTACCCTCGAATCCACTTCTTGGTTCGTAGGCGAAGTCTTTCTTGTTTTCTTTTCGGTTTTGTCTTGACTTTTTCCCTAAAAAAGTCGAGTGACGACTCCTTTTCAAACTAAAATCCATCGGGATTGCCTAAATTGTGTTCAACATGGTTTTACAATGTACTGATGTAACTTTAGGGTGATTTTGTATATTTCTAAATAATGGTTGCATAAATTACTTTCTTCCGAAGCTAACATCTTGTGAACAAATTGGACTAATCCTAAAGAGTTGGAACAAGTGGATGTTCACTCCTAAACTTTTGTTTAATTATTCATGAGATGCACCAAGTATAGGGAATGTGATTTACAACTATTATTCATAAAATGTGCACATAATCCCTAAAAAGTTTTTAAAGTAAATCCCAACATAAATCCCCCGTCCCGCGGACGTTAGAATTCTGAACGGCGGGAAAAAATGTCCACACCTGACATTGTTCAATTTATTGGAGGAAGTTTGCGATTGGGAAACTTATGTCCTCTTCATTGTCCTCCTCTCATTCTTTGCTCATCAGTTTAGAACTAATCACATTCATCACACATACATTTACTCTCGAACACAATCAAATGGACTAGCATTTGTGCCCCTCATTCACTGCATGGACTGCTATTGAGGTTCTCCTTGTTAGAGACGTGATCGGTCGTGTCCCTTGGAGTTTTGCATGGAGGGCCCTTTCAATGATTTGATCGCTACCCCTTGGAGTTCTTCTTAGACGACAGTCTCATCAGCGTTTCGATCATCTCGGGCCTTTAATCAAAGTTTTCGGTAGGTAAGATTGTTTGCCTCTGTAATCGGTCTTTTCTGGGTGTTTGGGTAGATTAGGTTTAGTCACAATGGTTGTGACTACTTCTACCCCTAATCATGAGGCCTATATAGGATGTAGGACCACCTAAAACCCAATACTCTCGTGTCACGTTTGTGGCTGCTGCTACCTTCACTATTTTAACCTGGTATTGGCTCCTTTGATCTTGATCTCACTCGGGATTGCTCATGGAGGTCCAACTTGGGTCCTTGGATTTTGAAATGCAACTAAAACGCATCCAACTTTGTTCTTCTGGCTTCATTTCCCTTATTTCAACTATAAAACCTACAAAACAACCAAAATCATGAT
Organism: Portulaca oleracea; assembly: GCA_029582165.1. Lineage (NCBI taxonomy): Eukaryota > Viridiplantae > Streptophyta > Magnoliopsida > Caryophyllales > Portulacaceae > Portulaca > Portulaca oleracea. The sequence goes on from CM055892.1 coordinate 4,307,267, forward strand.
AGATAACTAAAATTTAAGGGTAAAAACAAGAAAAGACACTCAATCTAAGGGCATCTAATATGCTCAATTCAAGATCAAACAAGTAGTCAATGAATAAAAGAATAGGTTTCATAACTATAAATGTAGGATTTTCTACCTCTTAATCAAAAGATAGACTCAACCCAACAGAATAGTTTTGGGTCATATGAGAGTTAGATCAACAGAGTGACTTTAGGGTTCAACCTCACTGTGAGAGAATTTCAATAGAGTGATTATAAGTGGTCCGTCTTCAAAAAAATAAAAAAGGGATATCTCTATTTATAGTGGTGGATGCATAATGTTTTCAAAATCAAAATAAAATAAAAATAATTTCTAAAGATATTGCGAAATTTCTTAAATTTTTCTTAGTTCTAGCGAAATAAATACCGAATATTATCCATATGAAATTAGGAAAAATATGTGAGAGAGATATATTATTGAAAAGTATAATTTAGTCGGCATAATAAAAACATATGTCTGTTCACCTCAGCCGAAAGTTGTGCAGTGTTTGAGGACAAACACTGAGCAGTGTTTCTCGCTAAACATCGTGCAACGTTTCTCAACCCGGTGGACCGGCTTACTAGGCCGATCATCTGAGTTGTCACTGCGATTTATTATTTTTGTACCATTTCAGTTTTTTTTTATTCTCATTGCTGCTTTTATTTGATTCTTTAATTTTTCATGTTGACCAATTCTGCCAACTTTTTGTCATCTGTTTCGATGAGAGTCCTATTGTACAAAATGTTAGCTAATTACAATTTGACTATACAAAATTTAGTGTCTACAGAGTGGTATGGTACTCCGAGAAGACAAACTAAACTCCACGTGTCTGGCTTGCCTGGCAACAAACAAAAGACGTGAGAGGCTTCACAGTTTCATGGTAGAAATCAAATATGAATAATTTGCAACAGCTTAATACCTAACAAGCAATGTTACTACGAAAGAAAGTAGCTTGTTCATATAATCAAAGCTCAACTTTAGGCTCAAAGATAGGTTGGAAACACCCTCCAGTAGGCCCAAGGTTGCCAAGCCCAAGCTACTTCTCAACGGGTGAAATTCCCTCAACAACATTCTCTCTCCTATATATATGTGTCACATTTTCTCTCATTCCACAAGATATGCATTTCAAGATTACCATTCACTTGATTTGATAAGATGTTGACTCTTTGAGTTTCGACTAACTTGTCGAGGCTTCCAAGTGTTACCACCCTCACTAACTTGAGTCTCGATAGGGCTCCCCTTGGTTTGTCAATGGGAACCTTTTTATAGGAAGGAGATGCACCAAGCTAGAAGAGAAGGTGGCTCACGTCGCCGTTGCCGGAACGCATAGGCTCCCAGGCGCCAGCAACAATGTCGAAGCTCCCAAGCATCGATCTCCTAACATAAGAAGCTCCACTCCAACTGCATTTGTGTTCAAGCATTCAATCCAATCCAAAAACCCAAATCCCAACACTTGCTTGTAAATCATATCATCACAAATCAGACCCTTCACTAAGGCAAACTCAAAATTTCACTAAAGAGTGACCCAATCGCTTTTAAGCGGAATCGTTTGAATAGAAAGAAAATGGTTGTTTAAATTTTCATCAATTAGACTTTTCATGTGAGTGGTATCCCAAGGCACCTTTCGTTGGTTTTCACAGCCTTATTATTGCACATACTACAAAGAATGTTTTTAGAAAATCGTCGAATTATAGGGTTGGGATAATGGTAAGTTGAACTTTAGAAATGTGTAATAAGGTGAACTATTAGATCTTTGGATTTCAGTGCACTACCATTGAGTCGCTCCAAGTTGAATTATATTTTAGACTACAACAATCCAATACATGATAATTTGGAATACTACAATCCAATATATTATAGTTTAGAATATTGCAAGTCAAATTTTTTTTTTTAAAACCGGGTAAATTCGACTCGCCTAGTGGGCCCCTATCTTAGGGGTAGCCATCTGCGAACTTAAGAGGCTGGTACCAAAGTACACATGACAAGTATGACTCATCAACCCCACAATTTTTCCAAACCGGAGATATTTTGGTTCTACTAAGGCTTGAACTTTGGTGGGAAGTATAGAAGATAGGAGTGATTGTTACTTGACTACCACCTCTTTGGTATTACAAGTCAATATATGATAGTTTGGACTACTACAATCGTATATGTTAAATTTTGAGATTATTAAAATATAAGTGTCACGTAGGAAAGCAACCTTCCCCCGGTATCACGTAGGAAAATTTAATGATGATACCCTGAAATCAAGGGTTCGATAGTTAAACTTACGATATAACATATTTCTAAAATTCAGTTTATCATTGTCCAAATTCCTATAATTCAACTTATTACAATCAAATTTTCATTTTTTTTCCCTCCCAGGTCCTTGACTCCATAAGCCTAAAACTTAGCTTAGCCACTCTGCTTCGTTCTTATTTGAAGTGCTTAAGGTCAGGAGATGACCAATTTCAATTTATTCACGAGCCAATAGCTGAAAATTATAGGTGTTTCGTTGCTTGATCCAGTTAGACCGTTGCTTGATCCAGTTAGACCGTGATTCACAAATGGATGTACAGAACTCACAGTATGGAAATATGCTTCCAGACCTCTGGTTATCCTTTTTTTTTTTTTTTTTGAATTCTTCAAGCCCTTTGGACCCGCATACAACTGCTAACACAAATATATTCAAAATTGCCTAAAGAATTTCTCTCTAGTCACCCTTATGTCCAATAACTGTAACTGGCTAAATCAAGACGGTATGATTTTCTTCTTTTTGTTTTTTGGTTTTCCCCATGCTCTTCACATTGATAACATGGCACATGAATTCACAATAGATTATGAAAGAGGGGTGCAACATCCACATTCAATGATTAGCTAATACATACATCTTAATAAGGTTTTAAATTGAAAGTCTTAAGATGTACAGAATCCCTTACTAACACTCATCATTGGTATTTTAAGATGACAGTAAAAAACGTGCTACATCATACATGTCTGTTACAGTGTACACCTCTTCAGAAACAGTGCAATAGTGATTGACAGACTACAAGGAGATAGGATAGTAAACCATCCTTTGAAGGAAAAAAGAAAAAAGACAAATGAACCATACAAATATAGCTGCTGACACGTAGACAACTAAAACTCCTTCCTTACAATAAAAAACCGAGACAAAAGAATATCTGCACATTTTAAGCATTTTTCCAGAATTGTACTGGTACACAACAAAAATAATGAAACCCTAGGTATTAAATTCCCAACTACAAGGTACCTGTAGTAGAACAATCATTACCCTACTGAACAATAAAGAATTCACATCAAATTGAACAAAGTAAAGGTGTAGCAAAAATGATTGAAAATGAAATTGGAGGGGGATAAAGAATTAACCCGAACTGATCTCTTCCTTACTCCTTATATAGCTCATAAGGAAACAAACCGCAGTGCCGAGTATGGTGTCCAACATAGTCACCTCCACTTGATAAACTGAGCTGGTGCAGGTGCAGCTTACAGGCCTCAAAAGGGCATTTTTCCGTCCGTTATTGTAAAATATAAAATATATTCAATAAGACACGTTAACCCCATAGAATCACCAAATACCATCCTCTCTTTCTCCACCAAAAAGAATTAACAAGCATTGGTTATTTTACAGATTTTGTGAAAATAAATGAATATTTCCTAACTCCTTGCAAGATGGGCAACCACTGACAAGTATGAACCTCGAATTTCTGACCTTTCACAAAAATTTGGGATGCTCTTCCTCTGACAGGGTTAGGAGAATAGAACAATATCATTTTTTTCCCTTCTTGTCCCACCCTTTTCCTTCTCTTTTAGAACACACGTAGGCGGCAGACCAATAACTATGACTCCATGATATGGCAATTCCTAATGAAGTCGTTGGAGTAATTGACGTACTTGGTCCAAAAAGGTCTGAGATGATCAAATCCAATGGGAAGCCAAGGTTTGGCCTGGCCATTGTAGTGAATAACAGCAGCATTCTTCACATTCTCGATGTTGGTCTTGTTTTGGTAACCCAAACCAAGCATGTGCCAGGATGGGTCAATCGGCTCAACATGGCCCTTGAATGCAATCAACGCAGGAGGCAAGGTACCCAGTTTCCACATTGTCAGGTTTGACTTCAAGTTCTGCATCCACAATCCCCCATATATATCACATTCCATGCAAATGTTACAAAGCACAACACAAGCAACTACAATTGAATTACTTAGGAGGAACCACTTGTCCAAAATTTCACGTTAGGCTAGATGAATTTTTCTGTATCATTTCACATCCTGGGAGTCAACTAGAGCCCTTCAGAGCAATAGCAGTATCCTCGCACAAGAATCAGACTCAACCTAAAATCCATGGATCACTTAAAGAAGGGTAACTTAAGTGCTCATTACTTCTAATGTTAGCATATAAATCTGAAGCTCATGGATAGGCAGAAAAGGCATAACTATTAACCATATTGAAAATTTATCACCCTGTCTAACACACAAAAATATATGAACAAAAATAAAGCTGGCTGCTAGCAAATATAGCCATAACTTTCCTACCCTTACATTTTGGCAAACAGTTTCGGACACATTTTATTCAACAACCCCTCCCTCTCTTTTAAAATTTAAAAAAATAATCCGCCCCAATGGCCAGGAGTTGTAGCAGGTGCTCAAACAAAAGGGTATGAATATACACATAAGGGCTTCAAGTCTGAGCTTAACAGAATCGTTGATTACTTTCTAAAATTTTCCATCATAGTTCCATAAACAATAACGTACAATACAAAAAAAAAATGTAGTTTCTGAAAAAGGACATAGATTAACCAACTAATAAGTCATTTTACTAATTTTAATAGAAAATTAAATTTTCAAATACATCTCAACTGGTCTAAACCGGTCTGGGTTGGTCCTGTCCAAATCCTAACTGGGTTGGTCTGGGTTGAGACCAGTTGTTTCCGGTCTGGTCTTTGGTCCAAAGTTTTTGTTATTTCGGGTTTCGGTCTGGTCTGGGTTGGTCCGGGATTGACCCAATGAACACCCCTAGATGCAGCATCAGCCAGGAGAATCATTTTCATGTTACTGTGACAAACAGCAGAGTAACAGCACCACATGATGATTGAATAAGGCGTAATTGAGAAGATAGTTGAAAGCATTACAAATTTACCTCCTTAAGCCAGGAATGGTAAGTATCCCTTATATTTGTCTTTCTCCAAGCACGTAGATCAAAAACATTCATCCCATAAGCCCACGCACACTCATCAGGATTCAAACTCTCCGCTACGTGTGGATGGGAGAAATTAAAGTAAGTCCTGAAACGCTTGGACATGACCCAGTCATCATAACCTCTACAAGTTTCAACAGCTCCATTCACCTTCCCCTTGAGGTCAAGATCCCAAAGCGGGGATAGATCACGCTGAATTACCACATCATCATCTAGAAAAATCACCTTGTCCAGGTTTGGAAACAGCTGTTCAAAAGGAAAGAGAAACCAGGGACTTCATATATGAATGACTTTGATTTATGTATAAAGAAACCAATATCATATAAACAAAATATAGAGATCTCGGGGGATGTAGTGGCAGGGATATGAGGCACACAGATTAGATTAACATGCAACGTTGCAAGAACACAAACATGAGGCTATGGACATCAGAATCACGAAACCAACTTTTTTAATAGCACCACGATTTCCAAGAACAGCTTTCTATGCCAGTTGAATGATTCTATATCTTATATTTGATTTAATTAAGCAAAATTCAGCTCATGAACTTATGATGTTCCAATGTCCATTGACTTGACAAACCTGGTTAACAGATCATCAAGAACAAAATAGTAATCATGTGAATGGCAAGCAAACAAATAGCTTCCACAACATAAACAAAAGCCACAAACGTGTTTAGCTAAAAGCCTACTTCTAAAGTCATGTAAATCCGCTGGCAGAAGCATCAGTGAACAGGAAGAAGGGCAATCTTACACTTTCCACAAAGCACGTGCAACTGTGCAAGAACCTCGTTTTTCATCTCTCTCTCTCTCTCTCTCTCTCTCTCTCTCTCTCTCTCTCTCTCTCTCTCACTCATATTTTCTTGTTCTTGCTGACAAGCATAGGACTCACTTCATGAGCTAGAGTTGTCCAACAAAAGCCCCCCATAATGCTCCTTTTTTATTTTTTATCCCTAAAAGTACTCCTTTTATCTCAATTTGCATTTCAACCCTTTAAGAATATACTTACAAAAGCCATCAAATTCATTACTTGATGTACAGGGAATTAAAAATAATTTCCCGAACAATGTAACATTAGTTTACAACTTAAAATTGCTACTTATCAACCTAAAAGGAGAAAGAAAACCTAAAAGGAAGAAAGAAAACCTAAAAGGGAGAAAGAAAACAAATGTTAACACAACAAATGAGAACAAGTGTTCTGCAAATATGAGATCAGACTACTATCTTAGAGCAAAATTTTCAAATGATTTTAGCTAATGAGTATTAGCTCTCCACTAAAGCAAATCCATGCCCGACATCAGTGGCGGATCTAGACGTTCGGAATGGGCGTGGCCACTATACTATTACACTCACATGATAAAATAAAATTCATAATTATTACCCCAGTTCTATTAAAACCTTTTTTTTCGGCGTAAGGTTGGCCATCGCCACCCTCAAGCAATATGGGGATCCACCAATGACGGGATGCCCATAAGAACTTGTCTCAAGAATCAGGAGAATTCTTTACTTAAAACAGGGCAGCACTGAGAACCCCAAAATTAGTGCCATGATAAAGGTGATATGACAGGACGACGAAAAGAAAAAAAGACAGTTTGGTAATTCAGTAGAATAAACCGAAAGTCGAAACTTTCATCCATGCCCTGCAATCCTATCTAAGTAGATGTGAGGGTAGGACCTACATCCTTACAGTCCATGGAAAGGCTGCTTCCCAAAGATCCTAGATTAAAAACCATTTGATTGCCTACTACTCCAGACAATCTCCAACACAACATGAACTATTCAGGTAAAAACCGGGCAATATGATCAGCTGCTTTTAATAATAAATATAGACATAGAGTGATGTGAAGTACGGCAACAGTAAGCAATACTAACCCCCACCCCCCTTTTTCCCCCGGCTGAGCGGAAATAAAAAATTAAAAACAGAATAAAATTAACTCATTTACTCGTACAAACAAATCTCCACAAAGGAGGCAAGTAAAGTTATTAGCAGGCTATTCTGCACCAGCTGTACAAAAATTTCTGCAATCACTATTTATTTCTCTCCTTGCTCACAGTTAGATCACACAAAACAGTTTATGCATGACGGCTATCAGTAAATTTAGTCAGCATCCATGAAGAGAAACATAGTTTACGCAAGCTAGCTAATAGCTATGATTACGTTTTTCAGCATCCACCAACAGGAACATGAAAATTTAGAACACTTCAGGCCAGGAATAGTTACCTCTGGTAGATAAATCCGGATATGGTTGAGCAATGAAATATACTTCGGACTTCTAGCTTGTAGTTTCGAATAAAAGCTTCGTGGTGTTGTCTGACTGAGATTAGCTCCAGCTATATGATTCCCATGGTAGTAACTCCTGATTCCATTATGGCTTTCTATAGCTTCCAAAACTGGAACATTCTCTCTTGTCAACCAATCAAACTGGTGAACACCTTTCACCTCAACAATAGCAGGTGAAACAGGGTTTAGAGCAAACCATGAATGCATGCCGGCATAAGTTTTCTTGTCAGTGATGACATGGAAAACTATCTTCTCGGGTTTCAAGGATGATTGCACAGCAGAAGTAACAACAACAGAAGCAGCAAGAATATTATCCGTTGATAGGACAAAATGTTGATAAGAGTTGTCAGACAGCAACGGGAGCAACTCCGGAGGAGGCAGCTGTCGGCGAGCAAGAGCATTTGAAGAATACTCATCAGTCAAACGAAGAGCAAGACAGTGTATGCCTTTAGGAATCGAACTTGCAGCGAAGTGTTTATTCATTAGCTCTGCGAATTTTGCTTCCCTGATCTCCCTTTCAAGTTTCTCCATCTGCAAAGAAATAAATATTTCATGCACTTTTTCTTTATATAAACCAATCAAATGAGGAAATTACTATGAAAAGCATAGAGTTAAGGAAAGAAATGTAATTGAGGGAAACAGAAAAGAAAGGATAGATGTGTAGTCAATAAGATAAATACATACTGTTCCTTTTAAAACCAAAGCAAAGGTCTTCGTATCGTATTGGTTGTTCTTCATGTTGGAAACAAGTTGGTTGAATGATTCCGGAAGCTTAACATGTGACGGTAAATCATCAGTGTTGATCTGTTTGAGAATTTTGTACAAATCTTTGACCAGCCTCTGTCGTATCAACAGAACAAGAAACAAAGTGCAACTGAGACAAACATCAACGTGAAGATGCTCGATTGCATAAACAATCAGGATGAACAAAGGACTTACCCCAGAGTCATCTCTACCAAGAAGCCTAGGTCCAAAACGCCTACCTAAACAATCTGTAATTTCAAGGAAAAGAAAGAGAAAATTCTAGTTAGCAAAGACAATTTAGAAGGCATTTAGTAAGATCAGCACACAAGTATTAAAGATTTAACAGTCAAAACATGCTCAGAAAAAATTCAAGAAATCAGGAAACAATTTTCCATCAAAATACTTGAGACACATTAGCTTTTTTCTTTAAAAAAAAAAAGTAGTTGAATGTTCTAGAAACAAAAGACCAGTGTGTACATGCTAAAAATATAACCAACTCAAACACCAGAGAGATTATTGCCAAGATATCCAGGACTGCAAGACATATTCATAGCAATCAAGGAAACCTCAGTCCAGGTCATTTGTTCCGGAAAGCAGATAGTAGCTAACTTTTGCACAAATTTAGTCTCATACTCTCATAGGTTTGGCATTCGAACACTTGTTCGTGGAATGGGGATCTTAGGGACATATAGTGATCCCGGTAACTATGGAGTCTTCAATAGTGTTGAAGATGTACAAAATCATACTTCCTCCTCCCGATTCAAATATCTCAGTATCACATATAGAATTTTTTCTAAACCAAAGGCATTGAAAAAGCATAAAGATACATTTTCCACAGAGGATATTTTCTATAGAAAAGAAAAATGTCACAGCTGATACAAGATGTATGACAATCACCATGAGCAAACCAATGCAACAACCATGGAGGTTTCTAACCTGGAGCCAAAAACATCATTACAAGTAGATAAACTGTATATCCACAGAGACTCGTTCACTGAACTAGGTGATACCTAGGCACTCACAAGAACATGCTGAAACTAACCATCTTAAATCCAAACCAATGAACACCAGGCTTCATCAACAAGCTGAACTTTTATCACTTACATATTGCTTCAGAAGTAAACTTCACTGAAGTATCAAGGAAGACTAGAATCTCAGAAGAAAAGGAAAGACAAAGCCAGTTTCGATGGCAAAAATGTCACCCAATATCACCCAGAAACCAGCATATATTTCACAGCCAATGCCCACGCTTGATTTAAACAGATATCTTTGTCCAATCCTAAAAGAACCATGCATTGGGCCAGAAAATTCGACTGAATTTTTGCATTCAGATTTCAGATGCAATACTATCCATAATTCTAACGTTCTACATCTTACCCAAATTTAGCTTGAGCTGTTTGCCAGACGTGAAATATAAAAGGTACTTGTCAGATTCAAATAAAACCCAAACCCGAGTTTTCACCAACTCTTTGAACAAGGAGGTGATAAAGCGATTCATAGAAACACAAATCTGATGTAGAGAAGACTAACTGACAACATTAAAAAGCCAAGAAACATACTGGTATTCTATAAATCGTAGAAGAAAAGGTGCATGCCCCTGAGAGCAATGCAAATGCAAATGAAATCTAAATGAGTATGAAGCAATAATGAAAAGAGATAGCAGTAAAAGCAGAGTTGAAGAAGAGAATGAAAAGAAGATCCAAAAAATGAGGGAGGGTACCAAGTGAGGAGCACTTGTTGACACCTTCAAGGGTGACGACAGCAGTGAGTATGAAGACAAAGGGCAACAAGAAAGCGAGGATGAGAATGGTGTGAAAGAGGGTGCGATAAGATATATGGCGAGCTGCGACTTTGATCTTCATCAAGTCAACAAACCCTCCATTTGTACTCGATATCGTTATGCTTCTCATGCTCGGAGAAAAATGCAGCTGCATCCTCGTCTTTTTCCTCCTGATGATAAACAACACACAGTAACACCACCTCCTACCCCTTCACCTACACATACAAACACCAATATTCTACCACCGCCATTGATCTTTAACAAGCAACAACAACAAACATGGCTGCTCTCTCTGATCAATCGCCATTCTTCAACCATCAATGGCGATGATCTTATGATCTGCTTCCTCCCAAATCTTACAATGGCAACAGCAACCCACAACTAGGAGCTACCTCTTTCTATATACCCAGATTCATTCACCCCCCCTTTTTCCTACCACTTGATTAGATTTGATTTGATTTGATTTGCTTTGCTTTGCTTTCACCAAATTCAAAGCTGGGGCTCTCCAATCAGATTCACAAAAGGGCACAATCTTGCTCGACCCAATTGCCAAATCTCATTCGGGGTGGTATTGCTTGGATCAATTAGGACCCAGATAGAGAGAGAAAGAGGTAGAGAAGGGGAAGGACAGAGAAAATATGAATATGAAAATGGAAAATTTTGTGGTTTTGCAACCTTTTTCTTTTGTTGGGTACTCTTCTCGTTTTCCTTTGAATTCTGAACGGGCTTTTTACAAAAATTCTGATGAAGATTAATGGTTAGATTTTTGTAATTAATTTTGGTTTGGAAGCTCAGAAAGAAAGTCAAGAGATTCAACGCCGTGTTTGGGAATAGGGAAAGGGGACCAGTCGGCGGGGTAGAGAGAGAAAGGCGAGAGAGAGAGAGAGAGAGAGAGAGAAATGAGGGGAGTGAGTTTGACCTCGAGATTGAAGCAGAGTTAATTATAGGTACTTTTCTCCCCATTTTGTAAGGATTAAAATTCGGTGAAATAGAAGAAGGCAGATAGATCCCAAATTTCACCTTTAATTGTGAGATTAATCTCAAGTTAAGGTAGATGTATTATTTTCTAATTAATTTTTTAAAAAAAATGTTGAAAAGAAAGGACTATTGGGTTTTGCTTGAACTTCTCTTGGTTCAACGTACAGGGTGACAATAACAAACACATCCAAGCAAAATCGAAAAATTCTGTTCCATTAGAATCCAAATGGATGGTAATATTAGCTTAAACTCAGTTTAGGATGAGTACAGATTAAATGACAACAAGTATAAAATTAGGAGTATTTATGAATTGGTTAATCCATTCGATTATAAATTCGGATTGGTTAATTGAATTTTCGGATAATTAGAATCCAAACGGATGCTAATATTAGCTGAAAGCCAGTTTAGCACGAGTACGGATCAAACGACAACAAGTATAAATTTAGGAGTATTTATGAATTGGTTAATCAATTCGATTATAAATTCGAATCGGTTAATTGAATTCTTGGATAATTAAAATCACCATCCGTATTTGATTTGAAAGTTTCGGTTAACCGAATTGTCGAATAATAAAATTTGTGATCCGAGTAAGATCTGAAAGTTCTAGTTAACCAACTTTAAGATCGAATAATCGTACACCCATTGATTGTAAAACACTTAAACACGTATATAATCACAATTATTGTACTTCCTACTTTCATGAGTGTAAAGTTGTAAACATGATATGTTGTATTATGCTTCTAAGCTTATAGGTACTAATTACTACGAAATAATAACGTTGTCATGGGTTTAAAGATGTAAATTAATTATTTTGGATAATTAATCTGTTATATGGATTTTCCAACCCCTAATCTGTGATCCGAATTTTTTTCCGGGAACAATTAAACGATCTAATAACTTCAAAAACTACCGTTGATTATATGTTTTTCTCGATCGAAATTTTGAATTTTTGGATCATATCACAAATTACATATTTTTGGCCCACCTTATACCTAAACACACATAAATATATGTTTAAATATAAATTAATTTTATGTTGTTTATGAGATTGTACGTCCTCTATTTTCAAACATTGAGATATGATTTTGGCACCTTAAACAGTTTTCTTCTTCCTTTTTGTTGGATGTGTTTGGTGCAAGTGAATATCATTTTTCAGAAAAATGATTTTCCAAGTTAATTAGTTTTCTAAGAAAATAAATTTTTCAGTGATATTTTCACTTGTTTGATAGATATATACATGTATATATCTCTTAAGATGGAGTGAGAGATATAGGAAGTGAGAGAAAGAGGAGTTGAATGATAGAAATAGTTGAATGAGAAATCATTTTTTGTAAAGTGATTTACCACCCCACCAAATACACTCGTTGTTCTTTTGTACAAGAATTGCTAATCTATATAATCTATAATGGAAACGTATGTGGGGCCCACTGAATGCTACAACAGGATTAAAACTCGGAATCTCAGCCAATAGCCATTCAGATAAATCCAATTTTTCAAAAACCCTATTTTTGCCGAAAATACCATTTCTGTTGAATTTGAGCGGTTAAAAAAAGAATTTATGCAGTTGCCAGTCAACGATTCTCCCGTCCATTATCATGCAGTTACAAAGAGTTCGTCACCGTACAGTTACAAACATTAATGCGGTTAATTACAACCCATCTTTGGCAAGTTGTGTGCAGTTAATAATCCAGATTCCTGTAGTTATAATCCCTACCGTACTAAATAATATAAATAGTTGTTGATTAATCACTTCTTTACTGCTGCCGATTTCAGACTACTATAGGTAATCTATCTCTGCTTTTTATCAACTCTTTCTGCATTATATCAACTCTTTTTATTCAGTTTATCAACATTCTTAACCACTACTGTTGTTTGGAGTTTGTCATCATCTCACTAATATTGACAATGGTTTGTATACATTCTCACAAGCATTGAAGTTGGTGACGATTGTGCACTTTATACAAGACTGCATACTTTACAACAACCAGTAAGTCCATCATCAATACATTATCAAATGTTGTAATTTTTTATTTGCCAAATTATGTAGCTGCCAATTGTTATTACTATGATTATAGCACTTTAACCAATTAATTTAGTTGTGTGATTTTAACTTGGCCTTTTTATTTGTTTTTGATGGGAGATGGAAGAAATTACCTTCAACCTATTACCATCTTGATGGGAGATGGAAGAAATTACCTTCAACCTATTACCATCAACCGCAGGGTATGCCGTCGCTGACCACCTATGCTTTTCGTTCAGCAGAACTGCCCCCACCCCACCCATTTACAATCACCCATGTCTCCTATACAAAACTACATAAAAAAAAATTACAAACCTCAATCAAAACCTACCCAGCCCAACATAATTTCATTAACCCCTCTACCAAAGTATAATAATACCTAACATAAATTAAATAAAAGCAGTCTAACAAGCTTCATCTAATATAATTTAACCCGTAAAACAATCAAAAAAGTTAAAACATTCTACAAAAGAATATCAAAGAAAGTTTAATAAACCTCCAAAAAAACGATAAAACAATATGTGCAACCATATCAAAGACGCCTCATAAAACTCCTAAAATTTCATGTTTTGTAAGTTGCTTTTTGTTACTTTCTTATATATGCCTTGGGTTACCATTACTGTATATAATGGATCTGTTTAATTTATTTCTTTAGTGAGTATAGCAGTTTAATCTATTTATTTTAATTGCATGATTTTAAATTGATTTTTACCTTTTTCTAATTGAAAAAAAAAGAATGAAATTACCAACAACATTCAATGTGCATAACAAACAAAGCTACCATCAGATTCACGGCAGACTCAGTAAACAAAACTGTATATGACCTAAAACACCTAAATTTCCAAATTCACGTAAAATCATAACTGTCCAATAATCTCCAGATACACTTATTAATCATAACTGTATATGACCTAAAACACCTAGATTTCCATAACGAAATCATATGCAATCAAAATCTAAAAAAAAAAAAACCCACTTAACTCAAACAAGAATACTAACAAAGTGAATTAGCTTTCATAAAAAAGATATTTTAGAGAACTTCCAGAAATTGCATTGAAAATTTATTTAAGTTTTAAAATATACATGAATTGATATACCAAACCTTTAAAAAAAGGGGGCTTAACTCAAATAGAAATACCATCAAAATGAATTGACTTTCATAACAAGACATTTTGCTTGTGTGATATAAAACTCTTACAAATCGCATTTTAAAGTTTATTTAAGTTTAAATCATTATTGAGAAACAAATATAAGTTTTGAGCCACCCCATATACAGTGAAGAAAACAAAAAATAAAAAAATCGTAGAACTACAAGTCAATCACTTTAATTTTATACTATTTGATTTACCAAACATTGATGATCTAGCAAAACCTTCAATGATAGAAGTAGGCAAATACACACTTATATCACAAAACAAACATCCGCTTCTAAATGTTCATAACATTTCACACATATTATAATTTTCTTCCACTTCAGAATACAAACCCAATTCTAATTATTAATTTGTAAATCCAGATGAATAAAATTTAATATTAAATTTATTTTTAAAAAGTGGTTTATCAATTAAAAACATTTGAAAAAGAGTAAATAAAAAAGGGTTACACAGTAGTCAAAGATTAGTTCCTAAATCAATTTCAAGACACTGAACTTATTGTTCTAAACAAAAAGAAATCCAAAATTAGATATTTAATCAACAAATCGAGCTAAAAGTAAATCAGGCTAAAAAAGTAAATAAAAAACGATTGATTTAGTCAAGATTAGTTCCCAAACTAAGTTCAAGACACTGACCATATAGTACTAAACAAATAAAAGCCTAAAATTGGACATGCAATCAACTAATTGGGCAAAAAATCCCCCTAAATGATAACAAAATCAAAAACACTTGAAGAATTGTTTAAATCAGAAAAATAGCGAATAATATAAACAAACGGGAAGAGAATAATATTTTCCAAATTCATATGAAATCAACAATATGAATCAAAAAGAAAGGAAAGACCGTTAAATACGAGTCATTATAGAAGATGGAAACATCTCCAACAAGACCATACCTCAAGCTGTTGAAGGCTCCTATAATGAACAAGTCGAATCTCATTTAACCAAACCATAAGTCCAAGATCCGGAACCAATTGCATGTGCATGTGAAATATTTCAATAAAAATCCAAAATTAGAAATGGAAATTAGTTACGGAATCAATAGATCGGGAAGACAGAAAACAACAAAAGAATCATAATCAAGATGCAAAACAGATCAAATCTACATATAAAGAACAAATAAAACACATATTTGAAATTAAACCGTGATTGAAAACTTACATGAGAAATTAAATCAAAACCACAAAACAATTTTTAAAATAAGAACTATGAGGACATCGAAATAGATGCTTATATAAATCAAGAAACAGAAAATTGGGTTCATATAGAACGAAAAATTAATACCTCTGATGTTGTAATTGAATCTCATTAACCACCAAAACGTGACATGCAAAAGAAAAACTATAAATTAGCTATGTTTAAAATTCAAACGACGAACGTGAAGATACATACCGAAGGTCGAAATTGGAAGTCGAAATGTTGCAATCTGAGGGTGATGATAATCACATAGTGAACGAGATCGAAAAATAGAGACAATGAACTACGGAGTTTTGACGGAAAATCGTTTATTAGAGAGAAAGAGAGAGAGTGGAGGTGAAAGAATTAGTAGGGTTTGGTATGAAACCCGTTTGTGACAGAGACAGAGAGGGGGGGAGGGAGGAGAGATTGGCGATGAGGGAATTAGGGTTTGAGAATTAGGGTTTCACAAGAAGATTCTGGATACAAGTAGGGTTAGAAGGGAGGCTAGGTGAGACAAAAGTAATTAGGGTTCTGTTATTGGATTGGGCTGAATGATTGTAGATAACATTTTTTTTGGGCCTGATATTAGTAAGAAAAATTTTGGGTGTCTACATTGTAATAGCTATTTGTGTTTAATTGTGATGCACATACATAACATATATGCATCTGAATAACGTTTTTTTTTTGGCTTTTTAAGTTTAATTTTTTTACACTCTCAAATTTATTTATTTATTTTTAAGTTACATGTTTAAATATTCACTAAAAATGGTTCAAATATTTCTAATATTTTCAATAAAGTTTGTTTTTGTTTTTTTTTTACAACTTATGTTGTAGGATAATTAAGGCCACGTCTTTTATAAATGAAAAGATTGGTCAACTCACCACATCAATATATATTATATGTATTCAAATGCATAGAGGACAAGAGAGGACTGTTTATCATGAAAAATGATAAGACATTAACATCAAATGTATCATGTAGATCCAAAATTGTCATTCACCAAACAACTTTGTCTCGGAATGTAATTGTTCATCTATCCTCAAAATTACAAGTATATTATTGTCACATAGTTGTGAAGTAGTTACCTATTAGTTTGAATAATTTTGCAACAGTTTTGGGCCGGGTTTAGCTTTTTTGCAATTGAATTGTTGGCCCTTATGTTTATATATTTCGAACAATTTATTATGATATCTTTTCATTTGGCAATATTATTAATGTTTTGTTCTTTTTAAGTTACATATGTAGGTATCATTTAATTTTTCTTTTTAAATTAAAATAATAACTATTTTGTTATACTCCGTGCATCGCACGGGTTGAAGACTAGTAATGTTTAATGTGACTATGGTTTAAAATCATTGGCTTGTCATTTCAAATTTATACTTTGAATTTTCGTCACCTACTTACTAATCGTCAGCACTACTCTTCGCCTATTGCTTATCTTCCATGTTACTGCTCGCAAGCATTATTTTACTCATGTCTTGCATGAAAATTCTCGGAGTCTTGGTAATTTCATGCTGGAGTGTAACAATTTGGATTAGATTATTTTTCATATTCTAGATTAAATGTTAGGGTTAACCTAAAAGAAAATCATAGGGAAACTTAACAATTGCCTTCGCATGAGGAAGAGCTAGATTTACAAATATGGGCCAACTAATTGATCTAAGGCGTTTGGACTCTTTGCTTTGGTCATTGAATGTAGGATGTAACGCGAATTGGTTCTTGGTTGGATGAAGAGTATTAAAGCTTGGCGGTCAGCTGAGGACTATATAGATGGAGTACCGACGACAAAAGATCTTTCAGCAATTGCATCAAATGTAGATGGGCCACCAACGGATGTTGGTAAGTTCCTTTCGGCGATCACCACCGTTGATCGGTCATCATTAAAGATTGACTATAACCAAAGGTTGGCCATCAACAAAGGTTAATCTTCACCGTTGGGTGGTTAGCAACCTTATAGATTGGAACTATAGACGTGAAATTTTGTACAGTCAAATCATAATTAACTAACATTTGTATAGTATGAGTCTTATCAGGTAGGTTACTAAAAACTAACATAATTGGCCCACTTAAAATTCAAGAATTAGATAAAATTAGAATCAAAATCTTTAAAATGGTAAGAATACAACACAACCCAACAGGCCAACTCAATTGATCAGCCTATTGGGAAGCAATGCACTGTGTAACGTTTAGGTGGTCAGCCTGGATGTTGTCTGTTTCCGTCGGTCGGTTATTATCTTAAATATAACTAGACCTGGAAATCGGATGTGTCGGATCGAGTTCAGATTAGGCGACTTCGGGTTCGAGTTTGTTCATATCAGGTTCGGTTCAGATGGGGTTCGGGTTCGATTTGACTCCGAATTGATCTTGGCCGGTTCGAGTCAGGTTTTAACAGATTAAGATCTTTGAGTTAGAGTCGGTTGAATCTTTTCTCGGGTCGGGT
Source organism: Portulaca oleracea (assembly GCA_029582165.1). NCBI lineage: Eukaryota > Viridiplantae > Streptophyta > Magnoliopsida > Caryophyllales > Portulacaceae > Portulaca > Portulaca oleracea. The sequence continues at coordinate 4,325,053 of CM055892.1, forward strand.
TGAGTCGGATCGAGTTGATTAGGTTGCTTGTGTCCGGGTGAATCCAAGTTCAGATTCCTTTTTTTTTTTATAATTTGCGGTCAATAGACCCTTTAATTCAAAAGAAAAGTTGAGCCTTTATAGACAGGCATACAACAGAAAGTGAGAACAAACAACAAATAACAACCAGAAATTCCTTCACCATAGGAGCCTGATCCAAAAAAGTACAACAACGAGAGAACCTACTCCAGATACATCATGGCAAGTTAATAGAGGTATAACAACGAGAGAACCTGCTCCAAGTTCAGATTCCTTTCAGGTCGGATTGCTAACGTATGTTAAAATTTATTTATAACTAAAATGTCGATTTTCAATTTTTGAGCAAATATTAATTGCATAATTAAATAATTTAAAGTGTATGATTCATTAGTTTGTACTGTACTATATGAAAATCATCCAAAAACATATTAACCACTACATTAGCTGATAGTCAAAATAAATAACAATAACATATGGGCTATCGGTATGACAATTGACACAAAATTCTATACGCATTTAACTTAATTATTATTTATTACTAGGATTTTTGGATGCTAATATATTGAATTTATAAGGTATTAGACAATAATGCACTGAACTTTGACATTGGACAATAATGCACTGAACTTCAAGGGTTGTTGGACAATAATGCACCAGGAACGATTTCAACGGTGGTTGACTTGGTGGCGATCTTATGTGGTAGGTCGAGAAGATAAATAGACTAAATAATATCTAAATTTATGACATGTCAGCTAATCTACACAAGCAAAGATGATTTTATACAACTACAACAACAATGTCTTAGTGAAAACACGTCTAAGCAAAGGTGATTTTATGTTTTTTTTTTTCTACTCTTTTCAATGTTGATTCCCTTTGCTTATGCGTGGATTAGCTGACATGTCATAAGTTTAAATATTTTTGGGCCAATTCATCTCCTCCACTGCTAGATAGGATTACCACCGAGTCAGCAACTGACAGAATCGTTCTGGGTGCATTATTGTTCAACACCCTCCAAAGTACAGTGTATTATTGTCCAAGGTCAAAGTTTAGTGTATTATTGTCCAATACCCCAAAAGTTTAGTATATTAGCATCCAAAAACCCTTATTAGTATTAAAGTTTTCTTTTGAAAGTAAAAGCCAAAGCATATGAGGTTTAAGTGTTTAACTCTTCAACTTATATATATTGAATTTCAAAATCTTCAAATGACTACTCCTAATTGGGTTTAGTTTGGTCTCGTGTAAATCAGGTTGGTTCCAATTTGGTCCGGGTGTCAGTCAGTTCGGCAGTGTCTCGGCTCAGGTAAAATTTAGTCTGGGTGTGTCTCAGGTCGGGTAAAAATTGGTTCGGGTCATTTTCAGATCCGGGTTTAATCGGGTTAGGGTTGATTCATATTATTTCAGATGTCTTTCTTGTTCAATTAAACTTTCGGGTTGCGGTTGGGATCGTTTGATCCGGGTTTTGGGTAAAAACTGAGTCCCTTTGTTCGGAGTCAATCGGATTTCAAGTTTTGGATATGTTTTTGCAGGTCTAACTAAAGTAATATCAGTTTCCTAATTTCAGGAAGATATTATTCTAAATAATAATCTTGCTAGAATTAAGGCAACAATAATATAATACACAACAACGACAACAATCATCCCTAGTATTGTCTTGCACGCGAGATGTAAGGGAATCCAAATGTAGGCAGTCTTCCCAACATGCACGGAAGTGCATGAAGAGGCCGATTTGGGTGGAATGTGGACCGAAGAGTCAAAATTTTTTGAAAAGCAAGGACCTAAGGAATAATATAATATGACTCATAGTGTATCTTTGACCATGCTCTTTGGTAGCATTTTAATAGCTAAATAGAAATTAGAACAAACAAGGATATTTTACAAAATACTTCCAACTTTGTAGAAGCTAAAATCAGCTCCCAAGTCCCTTAGAAGTTGAAGCTACATTTTGTAGCTTCTGATTTCTAGTTTCTTGGGAACTACTAAGAAATTAAGGGAACAAAAAAAAAAACTTCCACAAATATCATTGAACCTTCCTATTAAATTATTAATGAAAATATATTTTCATATTTTTATTTTTAAGATATTTCTAATTTCTTGTGAGAAATGCAGAAAGCTCTATTTTCTTGTAACAATTGAGTTTAAATTTTCATGTTTATCAATATAAAATAGGCGATATGTTTGATAATAAGATTTTATCACTCATATAGAGTTAAATTTAATTATTTTACATTAACTAGTTTTTTACCCGTTTTTTCGAACGGGTGTTAATTTAGGGGATGAACGTAAATACAGATAACATAGAGGAATCATTTAGGGAGCGTTCGGTAGAAGTTTCAAGGAAAATTTTCCTTGAGAAATTTTTCATGAGAGACTTTTCATAGGAAAGATTTTTCTGGGAAAAAGATAGGAAATGATATCCCCCAAAAAATTTTCCCAAGGTCAACATACATCTAAACATGGGAAAGTTCAACCTGAAACAAATTTCATTTCCCCAAAAATTTTAATCCAGCCAGACATACCCTTAAAAAATATCAAAATTATGTAATATTTGTGAACTTGGACAACTAAGGTTCAATTCTTTTATACGGTTAGTGTGGTGTGGTAATGGTGCGGTGCGGTAGAATTTGAAAAATTGTGGTGGAATATGGTGAGAGTTGTGGTAGATGAGGAGAGAAAATCTGAAGCAGAAGAGAAAAGTGAGGAGAGAGAAAAATGAAGAGATATATTAAGAATGATTGTGATGTAATGTGGTGAAGTGTGGTAAAAATTAAAGAGTGCAGTGCGGTGTGATATTGCATCGTAACCTACCATATAAAAGAACAGAGCCTAAATATAAATCCAAGCAATTTGTTACAATCTTACATATTGTAAGGGAAAAAATGACATTATCATTATTAGCTCAATATTATCGAAATTTTAAATTTCCATGTTTAATTTTCTGAAAATACTCTGGTCCATATTAATTATCACATTAATTTATGTGTAAATGAGGATCAAATAGTTTTGACAAAAAAACAAATAACAAGAAATTGAAACCCAATGAGCCAGTATTCTTAACCTCCATAAACCAATTAAGTAGAGTTCATTTATTATGAGCGAATTTTAAGTTTTTTAATTTGAAATTCGTAACCTTACCCTCGATCCCTTAATCTCTGGTTTATTATTTGCTTTTAGAGTTAAATTCACACTTTTGTTCTACAAAATTAACTGGCAACTCCTATATTTTCTAATTTAATATGATCTAATTAACAATTTACAGGTAGACCGACATATTTGATCCAAGATTGGCAAAACATTCTCGGATCAGTTCACAACAACTGTATGTACACACCAAATTTTGTCCCAATTTTGTATAATATATTGTAACATTTTATTTCATTTTAGTTTTTATTAGGACTCGAGTCAGGTAATTATGTGATAGTACACATTCTTCTATCTCCACAAAAAACCCTGAAGCCCTCACCATTATATCCATTTATAAGCCTCCCACAAAAGAACCCTTCATTTCTACGCCAAAAACCACCCTCTCCACATATATAGGCTCCTTCTTTCAAACATCATTTTTTCCCCGCAGACCTCCGCTAGCCAAATCCTTTGGCAAGCTTAAAGACACTCTATAAGCTTTCTAATTAATAAGATTTGAATCGCATAAATCGGAGGTCAGATGAGGATGTTATAATCGTTTTAAATTGAGTTGTCCTGCTAGCCATTGTAACTGACCGGTTACAACCTCAACTTTCATCTTTTCGGCTGCCAATCCATAACTAACCAGTTACCAATTGTAATTGACTGGTTACCCAAAACCGCCAATCTATGATCGGTCGGTTACATACTAGGGTTTCTGTGATGCATATCTCCTAATAATATTATTTTATTCACTCGTTACTACAAAAAATGGCTTTTGCCAACAGGGCTTATCTGTTGGTAAAAGTACAATATCTGTTGGTAAAAAGTTTTACCAACATATAATTATCCGTCACTAGCCTGTTGGAAATAGACCTGATTGTAAAAATATTACCAATCAATATTGTGTTCTGTTGGTATTGCTAACTAATGCCAACCGTTTTGTTCTGTTGCTATTGGGAATTTTATACCAACAGTTAACATTTGCCGGAGATACACCACCTTTATCAACAAATGTAAATGTCAGGGAATATATTTTTCGGCACTAAAAATATTCCCCACACACTGTATCTGTTGGTAATACAATTTCCACCTAATTTGATAGACATTGTCCAACAAATGCATCTGTTAGTAATACAATTGACACGATTTAAACAGATAAATATCTGTTAGAAATAGTGAAGATAGTCATATGCAGTGTTCAGTTGCGGTAAATTAGGTTTTCAGAGTAAGAGTTGTCGAATCCACAGGGATGGTGTGTCAGGTTAATAGGGAATTGGTTTGGTAGGGTTTCAATGACAAAAAGCAATAAATAGTGAAAAGTAATTAAACTTAACTAATTATGAATTCAGAATAACAATAATCAAGAAAGCAAGAATTTAAAGGTGAACTAAACCTAATTTAACAAGAAAGTAAATTTATAACTAAGAATGCGATTAAAAGCGACAAATAAGAAACTAAAACTGAATCGAATACTGGAATTAAGGAAAGAAAATATGAACCTGAAATGCATTGTACTTTACTTCTAATCTCGAATATTGAATCTTGAAACTTGAATCTTGAGTTACGAATCACGAATCTTCTCCCGAACAAACAAGAAAAAGCAAGATTTGGATTACTAAGACTGCCCGAACCTCACTCGAAAGGAGAATTCGGGGAACCTTAATCCTCCTCTTCACTAAAAATTGGATTTTCGGTGGAACTAATACTAACGAAATTTAAATAGTGAGACAATGAATGAAAGCAAGAAAGAAACGAGAATTGAAAATCTTAACTTGAATTCACTAAATAAGCGTAAGTTACAATCGAGGAATTGAGAGAAAACTAAAGAAACTTAAAACTAACTAATGAACTAATCTAAAACTAACCTAAAACTAATCTAAAAATGAAAACTAAGATATCCCTCTAATTATGTAATACAATCTTTATATAGGAAGATTAGGAAAGGAAAATAAAATATATCTTTTAAAACCCTAAGCAGCCACCGCGCCTTTTTTTATTCCGGAAATCTTTGGTCGTCGCGGGTGCCACCAAGACTGTCGCGGGCGACGTCTTTCTGCCCAATGTGTCACGGGCGCTACGCCTTGTTTAGTGGGCACTACGCTCTTTTCGGAGAATTGTCTATCGTCATCGCGGGTGTCACAACCTTGGTCGCGGGTGCTACGCCATCGGTAGTGAGTGCTACGCCCTGGAGGAAAAATTCTGGTTTCTCCGCTACTGTTGTAGCGGGTGCTATAGCTGTCGTAGCGAGTGCTACGCTGTTCTGTTCAGCTCGTAGCGGGTGCTTTAGCTGTCGTAGCGGATTCTACGACCTTACTGATGGGTTTTTGGAGTTTTTTGTCCTTCTTTTCCTTCTACTTCTGGATGAACCTACAAAATCACAAAATCATCATAACTAACTTTTAATTAAGGGATTAAAATAAGCAAAACACCTTATTAAAGGTATCAATTCGACTCGAAATGAGACCAAACATGCATCTATAAATATGTCATTACAATATATTGTACAAGTACACAAGTAATTAATTTTAGTTACAATACCATGAAAACCTCAAATTATATTCACCGGATGTTTTAAATTGTAAAATACATGTCTAAATTGACATTCACTTAATCAAATGAAAAGTAACAAGATGAAACAAATAGTTCATCAAATCATATTTGCTAATATTCAATAGTAATATTCAAAACAAAACGTAGAGCCTAAATCTAATATTCTCCATCTACATTTCCTTCAACTGGATCTCAAATTTAACTTCACGATAAAGCTCATCCGCAAAATAATTCACAGCTGTCTTGTCACGGAATCGAGTTTTCTTCTCCCCTTTTATCTTCAACATTTCCCCTTTTCCTTTCTCCTTGTTATACCATAACAAATAAAATCAGCAGTAGTCGTAGCAAAAGCATTAGAAGTTGCCGTAGCATTAGTTGTAGCAACTAGAAAGTTAGTTTAACAGGACCAGTAAAAGGAAAAAGAATTGTAGTATCTTTACAAATGTTCTGCTTAATTTGTGAGCAGATAAAGAATTTGAAACAAAGCATACAATTAGGACCAAGTATCAGTTAATAACATAGAAGATCTCTGAACCTCTAAGTAATGAGATTAAAGAACCGTCAAATCAGTAGAAACAATGAAAGCCTCTCTGATCGGAAACAATCAACTTTGACTAACCAAAGTTAATACAATAGTGCACTAACCACTGTGCTATAAGGTACTCGATGGCAAAGAAAACCTAAGCTAGTTAGGTGGGCATTACTGTTATAAGAGTTTGATTGTGAGATTAGAGACAACCAAGGGGCTGAAAACCTTGTCGCCGACCACCATTCCAAGATTGTGACTGAGACTATGAATACTACCCATATTTATGCTTAGTTTCATGATAAGTAACTCTTTAGCATAGGGGTGGAACCTTGGTTCACAGACATTGTGAACTTTAAGATGATTGGATAAATGCTTAGGGAATGGGATAAACATGATAGAGACCGTTTCCTTCACACCGTGAAGAAATTTGCTTGGTATGAGCCGTATTTGTTCAAATATTGCCCTGGCCAAATCCTTAGGATATGTTTCCTTGATGAGTCTATTGTTGATGCCCTCTATTTCTGCCATGACCAATCTTGTTGGGGGGAGGTGCATTATAGTGGCAAGAAAATTGCTATTAAGGTCCTCTTCAGTGGTTTTTACCGGCCAACCATCTTCTGTAATGCTCATGGTTATGTCCAACAATGGCCCAGGTAGACTTGGCAATTTCTGACCCAACTCGATAACCCGACCCGAACCCGCCCGAAATTTCTGGGTTTAGAACACGATTTTTTCAACTAAACTCGAAATACACCGAACCCGAAAATTAGCGGGTCAAACCCGACCCGCCCGTTTGACCCGAAAAATTAACTTTTTAAGTTCAACTTCATTAAAATTTGTGACTTTTCATTGGAATTTTTAACTATTAAACTATAAACGCAACTCATTTATTTGTTATTTATATAATTTAAGTTAAAGTAGTTACAACAATCTATCGTTATTAGAAGTTAATCATATTTTATTATATATATTGTACAAAAAGTAGTATTTAGAGACCGTTTTTTTTAAAAAGAAAAAAAGGTCGCAATCATAACCCATTGGGTTGACCCGAAACCGAAACACACCGCTTGTATTTACCCGAACCTGAAATACTCCCGACCCGTATTTATCCGAACCCGATATACGCCCGACCCGAAACCCGCCCGCCCGACCAAATTGACAGGTCTATGCCCAGGTGCCAAAGTTTTGAAAGATTACTAGAAGAGACATGATCCCCTTGCAAGCTAAGATTTTGGTTGATATGTTTGACGCGTGAGGCATTGATTTTATGAGACTGTTTCCTAACTCTTTTGGGAACAAATATATTCTTGTTGCTGTAGATTATGTGCCCAAGTGGGTGGAGGTTATCCCCACTAAAAAGAATGATGCCAAAGTTGTCACCAGTTTCTAAGAGAATTTATTTTTACCTAGTTTGGGATGCCTAGAGCTATCAATAGTGACCAAGGCACCCGCTTTAACAATTGTTCTTTTGAGGCCTTATTGAAAAGCTACTTTGTGGTGCACAAGCTCACCACTGCTTACCATCCACATTCGAATGGTCAAGCAGAAGTTTCAAATTTGAAAAATAAAACAAACAGTTGAAAAGAAGGTGTCAAAGAATAGGAAGGATTGGTCTGTGAAGCTGGCTTATGCTCTTTGGCTGTACCACACTACCTGTAAGACTCCTATTGGGATGTCTCCATTTAGGGTAGTATTTGGGAAGCCCAGCCACCTGCCTGTAGAACTTGAGCATCGAGCTAGTGGACGATGAAAACTCTGAATTTTGAGTTGAGTGAGGTTGGTGAGGAGAGAAAGCTCTCACTGAATGAGCTTAAGTAGATGAGAAGTGATGCCTATGAACTATGAAAATAGGCTGCTGAGTAAGGAGAAGTCCAAGGTCCTTCACTATAATATCATTGTTTAATGTTTTCCAAGCGAACTAAGACAACGATAATTATGACTCGAGAAGTTGGGGCCCAAATGCTTTAGTTCGGTATTTAGTCTCAAAACAACTTTAGGTAACAAGGTTTGGGTGATGATTTTCAAATGAATAGACTTAATCAAATAGGAAAGCGAGGGCTAGGGGGGATTACTGGGCCAACCTAATGAAGAACTAAGCACGAATTTTATGGTTTTAGGAATGATCGATATTCAGTTATCAAGTGTGAGGATTGCATGGATAAACTAGCATCAATTTCCCTCTCCCAAGTGGTAAATTGATGCATACTTTCCAAAGCCTGTCATCACTCCCGTGTATGACGATCCTTGATAGTATTCAAACGCAATCCAATCTAATTGATTCTAAAATCCCACGCTAGTGTGGGTTAGGAACCAATTACTCCGCCCTAGATTCCCAACTCAATGTTTGGGGAAAGATTTATAACCTTTCGGCAAAATCCTCCACATTGAGTGGAAATATAGGGAGGAACACTTAATTACCTCATAAATCACCCAAATCACACTAATCCATACCTAATCCCCTATTAAGGGCCCTAATTACTCCGTAACCCTAGAGGGACTTAGCTACTTATATTCATGACTAGAACTATCTCAATAACCAATTCAATGTTCAACATACTAGTATCACAATAATGAAAACCTAGCATAACAACACCAATCAAAGCAATTAAACATAAACAAAAAAATTTGCACTAATTAAAAGCTAAAATTTAGAGAAAGAAGAAGTAAACTCACTAAATTGGGGTTTAATGGATCCTCCAAAGTACAAGAGGCTAAACTCACTAAATTTATAACCTTCTGTTACCAAAATCCTCCACATGGAGTGGAAATATAGGGAGGAACACTTAATTACCTCATAAATAACCCTAATCACACTACTCCATACCTAATCCCTTATTAGGGGCCAAATTACCCCCTAACCCTAGAGGGACTTAGTTACTCATATTCATGACTAGCACTATCTCAATAATCAATTCAATGTTCAACATAATGCTATCACAATAATGAAAACCTAGCATAACAACACCAATAAAGCAATTAAACATAAACCAAACGATTTGCATTAATTAAAAGCTGAAATTTTGAGAAAGAAGAAGTAAACTCACTAAGTTAGGGTTTAATGGATCCTCCAAAGTACAAAAGGTAATAACAATACTTGAATTGCAATAGAAACTGGAATTCTTAAATAGAAACAATGTAGATTTGCACTAATGATGCTAGAAGAGAGATTAAGAATACTAATTGGGATTAAACAAGCCTAAAACTTTAAAACTTAAGTGTAAAAACTGGAATAAACAATTGCGGCTATTGAAAAGTCGAAGTTTACAATATATACTCAGGAGGAAAGGAGTTAAAACGCAGTCGTTTTGCCCGGAAAAGAAATCTGGAAAAACTGGGCGTCACGGCCGTGAGGCATGAATCTTGATGAAGGGGTCAAGAAACTCCAACTTGCAGGCCATGGGAGGACTGGGTCATGGCCGTGATGTGATGGCTCACAGTCATGAGGTCTCTGTTGGGTTCTCTTGAGTTAAAATCCCGATCCCGATCAACGATTCTACAAGTTTACGATCAAAAAATTCTCCATCGATCCAACTCTTACTAGGATCTTAAAGTAGCTAGGATCGTATGATCCTGGTTTTGCCTGAATATTATATGTTAGAATCACAATACGATTCTACGATCTTTCGATTCGATCCACGATCCTACCTGAATTTGATAATGTTTGCGCACAATATCTTCTTTAAAATTTTGTCATAACAATTTAAATTTTGTATTGAAGTTATCAACTGATATACAATTTAACGTATTGCTTCATTATTAGTTAATAAAATGTTAAGATTTTAACTAAAATAAAACTTTATTTGATATTTACCTATTGTATTAGAATCTTACGATCCTCGATCTGATTCTACGATTCCGATCCTAACTAGGATCCCGATTCTAACAACCTTGGCTAAGGCTTGGCTTTCCACCTTCTCGGGCCGAATTTTCTTGGGATTTACATTAGGATTCCAACCCTTCTTCAAATCGTCACGTTTTTTTAATCTCTTTTTGCGCACTTTTCCTCCATAAGCACATTTCCAAAGATACCTAAAAGGGAAGAAAAGCAACAAAAAGTACTATATTTATTCGTGAAACTGAGGAAAATGCAAAGGTAAAAGCTTGCATTTAGGCTCAAAACTCAGCCTAAACACCTCCCCACATTTAGCCTTTTGCTCGTCCTGAGCAAAATAAAGCAAAGAACTACAAAAAAAAAAAAAAACACCTAAGGGCCTGTTTGGAGAGAAAAGTGGGATGGATCGGGTATGGAACTAGAATCATGGGGGGTTGGCTATGGAATCAGAACCCCAAATTGAAAGTGTTTGGTGAGCACAAGAATGGAATCAAAGTTATAGTTGTTGTTGTCATTATTATTATTATTATTTATTATTATTATTATTATTATTATGATTATTGTTATGATAATAATTAAGGATGATATTAGCTTACTGTATCCGAATATGATACAGTAAGTGACAAGGGAATTTGAGGAATTGAACACTTGTAGGACAAGTGGGAGATTATTGGGAGTGTCTCGACAATGTTCGATATACTTAGATTTTAAGCCAAAATAATATAGTGATTATATATCTTGCTAGAGACCTCCATATTCGGTAATTAAATATGCTTAATTACAATTGTATTATTTAGTCCTACTGGGTCACACAAGTTAGTGCCCTGGAACAATGTATGTAGCCCAAAATAATAAAGTATTATTAACAAAGTATTATTTTGGAAAGTGTTAGAAGTTTACTTCTTGGAGAAATCGACACAATGTGGACCGTATTGGGTGAACACGGACCGTGTTGGGCCTCAGATGCTGTTTTAGGGTTTTGTTAACCCCTTCACCAAATCACCCAACATTATAAATAGGGAGTCTATCTGAGAGATTCCTCAATCAATTGTTGAGACTTCTAGAGAGATACCAGGGTGACTTCTTGAGTTCCGCTCTCTCATAGTTTAACAATTATCTTTATTGTTTCCTAAAACAATATGCAAAATACCCTAAACACATATATCTTAGATTGAGATTAGTCTTAATCGGGTCGATCTAGCAATCGAGTTCTCAAAGTATTACGTGGACCTACAATAGAGGATTTCTCTATAGGAATCTCAAAGGTCAACCTCTTCTTCAGCCGAATTAGCGATCAAATATAATACTAAGCCTCTGCAGTTTTACTCTTTCCTGGGTGATTTATTGTTTTGTAATTATTATGAATATTCCACCAATTAATCTGTATCTGTTTGGGAAATATATCACCTAAAAACTTTACACTAATGAGGAACTTAAAGCAAAGATTGAGCACATTAAAGCTGAGTTTATGGAGCGAGAGAATAGACTTATACGAGATGCTATAAAAAGAGAGCTCCAAAGTAAGAAAGAATCACTGCTCCAAGAAAACAAGATAAGAGATGACCTTGTCGCTATGTTTCTCAAAAACAATCAAAATGCTACATAATATAAGGTAAATTTGTGCCCCCTCTTCCCTCCCAATTTGCTTGTTTAGTGCATATTTTTGGGTTGAACTTTCACATGTTAAACTTGATTTTTCCATGGTTAATTTCTAGGCAATATTGTGAAAAGCATATATGTCGTATGCACTATTTTGGGAAGCTAGTGTTTTGAATTTTGTTGGTTGATTTCTGGGTAGTATCTTGAAAATCTAATTAGCTAGTGTTTTGAATTTTTGTGGTTGATTTACGGGCAATATTTTGGGAAGTGAAGCTAGCTTTGGTTGTTAGTTGAACTACAAATATGTGCTAATAAAACCCACATGGGGTCAGTTCAGTTATTGCCTATTAAATCTGGCTACCTTGGTGTTTTTTTAATTATTTAAAACTCTAAGAGGCTTCTGCTAAAATACTGTATGTGTTTTGAGAACTTGATCGTTTACTTTGAGGTTACCTTTAATGATATGTGTTTGTTTCAATTTGAAGAATTTTGGGTGTTTGTTGATAACTTGGGATTTGAGTGAGTTACCTTTCTATGACATGTGCGCTGTTTTCTATTGCCTTGTGGTTTGTTTGACAACATTAGATATGCACTGCTTAGTCCACAGGAGCACTATTGACAATTTGATTTGATAGTACTGATTCAAGTAGTTTAAGAAGGCATATGACAGTCCTCTGCCTCTTGTTTGCCAAGTATTGTGGCCCGTTTGGTATGAAATGGTAATGGAAATTCATAATGGGAATGGGAATGGGAATGAGAATGGGAATAGGAAAAGGTCAATTCAGTTTTTGCCAATTCTTGCTGACGTGATTGACTGCTATTATGTATTGTTCAAGATTGAGTATTTCTTCTTCTCTCGCAGGCTCTGTTCAATTTGACAGTTTTCTATCTTCCCTTCTTTTCCTCTGTTAGTTGTTTGAAGTGTAATACATGCACTGTTAAATCTGGCTACCTTGGTGTCTAATTGCTTGGTTTTCTTTGATGGAAATTGTGATTTGGGAATGGTCTCATGATTCATTTTTCAACATAGTCTGGTGAATGGTGTTATGGTTTGTTGTTCTCCTACTTTCTGCTGATTGTTTTTTTAACTCTTATATTTTGCTAAAAGAGGTCAATAAGTCTTAAGCTACTTAATTAATTCGTATTTCTTTTTGGTCTCTCACTGGTGTTATACTTAAATTTAGCTAATTGAACTTTTCAGGTTCTTTTTTTTTACATGGATATTATTTTTGCAGAAATTTGGGTGCGATGCTATTATTTTGACAATGCTGGCATGGGAGCAAGGATTGCAAATCCTAACCAATTGATGTGAATGATATCTTTTGCACATATTAATTGAAGAAATAACTTTCAAGCCATATGAAGTTATTTTGTTTATATGTGTATATATTGCATATTTGTTCGTTGTATATTTTGGGGGGCCAATAGTACGTAGTTTTTCAAAAAATTACTCGAAGGTACACCAATATTTGGGGAAGCTATTTTTCGATACCCCAATTTTTCAAAACTCATTTTGAGGTACCCTTAATTTTTGGGTTAGTAATTATCTGGTGCTTTTCCGGCTATCAATTTTATTAAGTGACCAAAATACCCTTATTTTTCTTCTTCAAGGGTATTTCTTCAAAAATGGAAGAATAAAGGTATTTCAGTCACTTAACTAAATTGATGACTGGAAAAACACCTAATAATTACTAACCCAAAAACTAAGGGTACCCCAAAATGAGCTTTGAAAAGTTGGGGAACCTGAAAAACATTTCACCAAAAGTTAGGGTACCTCCGAGTAATTTTTTGTAGTTTTTGTCTTCTATTATTAATTAACTTGTACCAAACAATATGCCACCTTGTTTTATCATTTGTAGTTTATGATGGATATCTTAACTTTTGTAAAAACAATTTTGCGTTTAACTATATGAAAACATTGTTGGTCAAATTAATAACTTATTGTTGCATTTTTATTGCATAGTAATACTCCCTCCTTTCCTCAATATCTGTCACTTTAGTTAACTTTTTATTTTCCATAATATCTATCACTTTATAATTCCAATACAATATTAATGACACTAAATTTACCTCTTACTTTTATCATTACCAATACAAATATATAACCAAATAGAAATTTATCTATTACTTTTATCATTTCCAATACTATTTTCTTAAAATCTCCCTAAAACTCAAATGTGACAATTATTGAGGAAAGGAGGGAGTATAATGTTAGATGCTTGTGCCTTTTGAAGACAACACAAGACAATTATTGTAAGCAAGCCTTCAAATGTCAAACAACGACGAAATTCTCGTCTTCCTACAGAAAAGAAGGACGTTAAAGTGTATTTTGTTTCTCTTAACAACTTACATGGCCACAGAAAATAGACATAGGGCGTCAAAATTACCGTCACCTCCAAACAAAAGACTACGCCAGAATGTTGTTGTCACTCTAGGTGTTCAAGGGGCGACGAATTTTAGTTGCAGGACCACAATTATTTTTGTCGTCTTATAGCTATCAAAGGACATCGCTTTCTATTTTTGCCGCTCTAGTATAGGGCTTCGGCACAATAACATCGAAATAACGGCGAAGTTGGTTTTGTTGTCCTACGTATGGGACCGCGAAATTAAGACATTGGGCGACGAAAACAAGTGAGGTTCAATATCCTTTTTCTTGTAGTGTGAACAAGTGATTTTTTTTCAAGTACCTACAAACATGATATTCTTAGAAGACTCTTTCCCCTGGAAGAGAAGTATTATTGAATATATTCAAGAGTTTGAGCAGTTACTCATTAAGAGTGATCTCTAAGAACCTCCCAAATAAACAATGATGAGTTTCTTGAATGGTTTATCTCCCTCATTGCCAAGAAGGTTGAGATACAACCATATTAATCCCTTGATGAGCTTTGCAATCTTGCAATCAAAATCGAGCCAAGGAAGAAGGGGAAGGTCGTCTTTAGACCCTTTGGCCACCCCTTCGATCCTCCGTCCAAGTCGGTTCTTATGACTACTCCTAGGTTGCAAGAGACTTCACGGTCTAATCCTCCATCGCCAAGGGTAGACAACGACAAGGGAATTTGTTATATGTCATTTCCTGGAGCATGAAGGCTTCGAGAATTACTTGAAGAAGTGGATGACCCATTACTTCCCCGACCCCTTGGATGGGGTCGATTGCAGAAAATGGGGATATTGGCAAAACATTGAACCCGCACCATATATTATTACGGGCACGACGTCAACAAGGCGTCGATCCACCTAGATCCAGAAAGAGTTTAAGCATGGCTCGACGTCACCAACTCGCACAACCTATCCTACGGGCAACAATACGGTTGTCGGAGTAAGGTTGGTGGCCCGGATGTGCCCGGCGATGAAGAGGAGGAGGACGTTGAGGACAAGGACGAAGAAGAAGGCGAAGGTGGAGAAGGAGAAGGCGAAACAGAAGAAGGTGAAGAAGGGGAAGGTCGTCTTTAGACCCTTTGGCCACCCCTTCGATCCTCCGTCCAAGTCGGTTCTTATGACTACTCCTAGGTTGCAAGAGACTTCACGGTCTAATCCTCCATCGCTAAGGGTAGACAACGATAAGGGAATTGGTTATATGTCGTTTCTTGGAGCATGAAGGCTTCGGGAATTACTTGAAGAAGTGGATGACCCATTACTTCCCCGACCCCTTGGATGGGGTCGATTGCAGAAAATGGGGATATTGGAAAAACACCGAACCCGCACCATATATCATCACGGGCACGACGTCAACAAGGAGTCAATCCACCTAGATCCGGAAAGAGTTTAAGCATGGCTCGACGTCACCAACTCGCACAACCTATCCTACGGGCAACAATACGGTTGTCGAAGTAAGGTTGGTGGCCCGGATGTGCCCGGCGATGAAGAGGAGGAGGACGTTGATGACAAGGACGAAGAAGAAGGCGAAGGTGGAGAAGGAGAAGGCGAAACAGAAGAAGGTGAAGAAGGAGGGGATGATGATGAAGGAGATGCGAGGGGTGACCCATCTTTGCGCACTACTTTGGGTCAAGTCAATGCTCATCTCGAGCAATTGAATATCAACTTCCAACAGCAACAAACACTCCTCCAGAATAAACACGACATGCTGGAGAGCCTGCAAGCTATGATGAACGCCCAAAAGTCTATGCTCAGCAATGTTCAATCTCAATTGCAAAGACATGAGGAGTAGTTCCAACAATAGAACCAGTACATGCGCGATTGGGGGTTTTATCACTACACCATCGCTGGACACACTCTGGCATTGGAGAACAACTCCAACACCTATTACCCATCTTACTTCCCTTATTATCCTTACTTGCCTACCCCAAGAGGCCCTAGTCAATGTTGTGAGTTCGCTGCCCCCACTTGAACCTTTTAATTACTCTTGCTTGCATTTGAATGCTTGATAAGTGTGTGTGTATGTGGGAGGAGGAAGGGGGGGGGGGGAAGGAGGGGGTACCTAGCGGGAAGTGGGTCACTTTAATGCTTGTTTTGTCATTTCTGCTGTTGGTGAGGTTCGGTCGTCCTTTCGCATCGTTTTCATCTCATCGTTGCATCGAAAAATTGTTGTCTTCAAAGTCTTGCGTTTTGGGATACCCCGGGTAGGTTGCAGTGGTTGGTTTACACTCAACTTCATCGAGTGTAGGACCGGGTTAAGGCGCGTTTTCACCCTCAATTCCCGCCTCAAGTGAGTGAGATTCGGGGTGGAGGTTTATTTCAGGCAATGTATATATTGTACATTTGTTTGTAGTCTTTTCTTTTAGTTCATTGCATTTACTTAGTTATGCATTTTAGAATAGGTGCATTTAGGTAGCATTGCATTGTATATCCTAACCTTGTTTGTATTTCCTTTGAACATTTGATTGAGTTCTCTCCTCCATTTGAAGAACTTGAGGTAAACTCTTTCCATTATTCTTTTTTCTGTGTATATTTTTATTCTCTTTTGCATGCTTGTCTTCCCTTTTGGTGGCGCACCCCTCAAAGTGTGTTGTGTTGGGATCTCTTTGTTGATGGAGCCATGTGGGCTCGGGTTGCCACACTTTCTTTTTGCTAGGTGATAGTATACATACATATCCTTGTTTACTACCCTTCATGAGACACCCTATCCCACAATGAGGACATTATGGAGTTTTAAGTGTGGAGAGGGGGGGGGGTTATTTGTGATTTAGGTAGCTCACCTAGCATTTTGGTTGTATTTTCTTTCTTAGGAAATTGTGATAAATTTAAAAAAAAAATCAAAAAATATCTTGAAAAATGAAAGAAAAAATGGGAAAAAGCCGTGAAAAAGTCAAAGTCTTTTGTTTTTTTTAATTTAGAATTTGCTCATTTTTATATTCCTGTAGTTAATGGCTGAATAGCTTTGTTGATTGATTAAAAGCCTTAATCTAGAGTTTTGTCATGACTTACCTCTTTTAGACTCCTTTCACTAAGTGCAAAAACGAGTACCTTACTTTCTTTCACACCCTTTTTGTGATCGTGATCTTAGTTGCTTATGCTCGTGCTCGTGAAAAAGTGGAAATAAATAAAAGTAATCAATAAAAGTCAGTGAAACCAACAAGAGTCGGTGTGAGCGGGCGGCTGTAGACACTGGATTTTGTACCAGGACAAGTGTACAAACTGGGAACAACAAGAAAATAGGCTAGAAGGAAAGCAAAGTCACTGGGCCTCCATCAATTAAAAGCCATCGGGCCAACCCACTATAAAAAACCTTCATTTTCCGCCCTTTCCACATACATATGCCTACCATTTCGAATCCCATTTTTTCCACAAGTCTCGTTGGCCCTATTTCTTTTGATGAGAGTAAAGTACACATCATAAGCTTTCCAACGCCTATTGAATTGCCTCAATCGGAGTCCGGATGAAAGAGTTATGGCCGTTCGAAGTTGCACTTAGCCAGTTTCAAAGGTCAAGCGGCTTTTACCAATTCCCAGGCCCGGAAAGCTGGCCCAGCAAGCAACTCCGGCCCATTTTAAATTACAAAAGCCGTTGGGCTTTTGCAAGGAGTAGCGGCCCGCCTTGCCTTGCCACTTCACCTATCCGTGCACTTTAATCTTATAAGCCGCATGGGTTTTACGATTTTCTCTGATTTTGGCGCCAGAATCATCCCCATGCAATCCCATGGACAATAGCCCCACGTGATTGACTTTTTGACCAGGAAATTTGTAAAGGCCGCTAGGGTTTTGATCTTGCATGGATGAGGACATAATTGTAGGGATATGTCTCTCACGTTTCCCTCCAAAACTCTGACTTCACCACCAATAAATACCCATCATTTCATCCTCATTTCACAAGCTAATCCCTCCATAAACCTCCATACACTCATTCTAATTCTCCCTACTATGTCCATACTCTTCGAATTCTCTCCTAATCACTCTCATCATCATCACCTTATCGTACCACCCCCTAACCATCCTCATATACATCCTTCTATCCAAGCTCCAAGCCGAGGCTAAATCAAGGGATCGATCTCCGCTTCCATCTCATCCATTCCTAGTAAGGTTTGCTTTTCACTATTGTATTTAATCATGTAATTTATGTTTTAATTCCTTACTTGTACATGTATTTGTAAAATAAAACCTCTTTGTTTTATATTGCATGATTAAGAATATAACGTTGTTAAATTCATTAAACTTCTCCCCGCTCTTTTCATTTAAAGTTCGATTTTAGTAGAGTCTGTTTTCTAAGAGGCAGATTCGAGAGTTCTTATAATTCTCGAATTCGTAATCTTACCCCCGAACTTAGAAATTTTGGTTTGTCGATTTCCTTAAATTGGCTAGCGACTCTTTCTTCATTTTACAATCCATTTAATTATTTAAAATACACGTCTTTGCATTAAAATAGTTAGAAATGATTTAATACTACCATTTTCACTAATCCAAGGCTAACCCAAAAGAAATGGGCAAAGAAATTAGTAAAGGCTATGCGAGCTTCACTAATTTCCACCCATTTGTTCTGGGCCGAGGGAACGAATGGCCCAGCCTAGAAACATCAAAAGCTATGTGGCTTTTGATGATTTCTGGCGGCCCATCTATTTTTTTTTGGCCCGGATTCAGTAATAGGCCGGAAATAAATCATTAATAAAATATTTTTGTGCAATTTCGAGTATTTAAATAATATAAATGGATTTGTAAACAAATAAAGTTTCATCACCCCGAAAACGAATTTCATAAAATAAAAATATCCTTATTTAAGGATTAAGCAGCCTTAGTTGGCTTTTGATCACTTAAGTAGTGCATCACGGAAAAAGGGTCACTTTTTTTCGGGGTCCTACAGATTGGCGACTCCACTGAGGACTTAAAACTTAAAAAGAGGGTAAAACTTGAACAAATCAAATTGATTTGAAATTGTAAAAGGGAGAAGTTGATTTATTTCACAATTTTAATATTCTTTTTAGGCATTTTTGCATACCGGGCCACTCGACGGGTCTTTTGACACGGGAGTACAAAGGCGACGGTTTAAGTAATAACTAGGACTCTTCCCTGAGAGCGGGCGGGCACTACTTGTGTGATGCACCCTACATCGCCAAGCATTTGGTCTCTCCTCTCCCCATGTTATACTCAAAGGGCTTCTTTGAAGTCCGATGAGCAACACCTCACACTCCTTACCCACAAATTTTTAGGGGTAAGGTGAACCGAAGCGAGAACGTGCGGTAGGCCATGTTAACCCAACCACAGTAATCCATGAATGTAGAGCCTTGGTTTAGAGTACCTCTCATGTTGTATGCTATGTGAATATGTGTTCCCCTTCCCCTTTTCCTTTTCTTTTTGTAAAGAGTCGACTCTAGTTTAGAGGTTTCGTTCTAGTCCATATAAAATTCATTGGGTTGAGAAAAAGATTATTTACTAATTAGTATAATTAACCCAAAGGCATTATGGCTAGCCCAGTCGAAGGGCCCATTTATGTTCAAGAGTTGATTATTTTAATTAATAAATAAACTTGACTCACCTTTGATGACCGTATTACGATGTTCTCCTAACAAAGGTTCAAAAGATCTAATTAAAAGTCCGACCAAGTTAATGGATAACGTCTTAGACTGCATAATAGTCACTAAGCTTGAGTAAATTAATTTATAGATTTAGTTATTAAATCCATGGCCGGCCCGTTGTTAGGCCCAACCATATTGGATTTACCAATTAAGCCTATAAACTAATTATAACCCACTTATTGTTGGCTTTATCCAGTCCTTTACAATGTCCATTTTCCCTGAGTAAATAAATAAAGCTGTGTAAATATGTGTCTGTAAGTTGGGTCTTCATTAGAGTCGGACCTAATTTTGAGATGTTGTTTTAGTTCGCATAATGATCGTTGGGTTTGAGAAGAAATAAGTTTATAAACTCGATTAATTAACCTTAAATTTTACGGTCAGCCCGGTGGTGAGGCCCATCCGTTTTGAAGGTTAATCCTTATTTATCGATTTATTTGAACTCACCTTTGATGATTTTATTCAGCCCTTCTCAATATTCTCTTACTCATGATCCAAAGAAAATTAATTATTAATCAAACAAAGTCGGTGTGTGTTGTTCTAGCCCGCGTAATAGTCTCAAGGTTAGAGAAAATAAATTTATAAACGTGATTGTTAAGTCTAGCAAATCCATGGTCGGCTCGTTTTTAAGCCCATCCATGATGGAATTAATAATTGAGTTTATAAGTCTGTTTTAACTCGTTTTTTGATGGCTTTATTCGGTCCTTTACAACATCCACTTTCCTTGAGTTAAATAAATAAATGTGTTGGGTCACAATAAAAAATATTGTCAGTGTGTTAAGCATTATTCTAGTCCATATAATAGCCAATATAGCTCAAGTTGTCTGAGTTGTTGGGCTAAGTTACGGGTTCTTCTTAAAATGGTCGGCCTATGGATTGGGCCCATCCGAATTAAGAAACATTGACTTGTGCTTTCCAACTTAGGACCAGCTCGCTATATTTGACTTTATCCAGCCCTTTATGATGCTCTTGTTGTAAAAACTGTTGTTGTTTGTCTTAGGATCATATAGAGTTCATGACGCGCAAACATGTTGTTTCCCGAGTGAGTATATAGGTGTCTTACACGTGTAAATCCAGGTCATGGATGAGTCTTTGTTTCAGAGTCTACATGTAAATGTCTTTCAGTCTTTAGAAAGTCTCATACAAGGTCGTGTCATATGTGAGTCTTTTCTTAAGTCAATATGTGTATCTCGTTTTTGGAAGTCTAAACCCGGGTTATGGGTGAGTCTTTGGTCTACGTCATAAGTGAGTCTTTTCCTGGGTTATTGTGTGTTTGTCTCCTTTAAAAAGTCCAGTGTAAACCTAGGTTATGGGTGAGTCTTTGTTTAGAGTCAAGATATGAGTGTCTTTTTCTTTAGATAGCATCATATAAGGTCTAGGATGAATCTTTGTGTTAGTGTCTGCATATGAGTGTCTTTTTCTTTAGAAAGTATCATATAAGGTCTAGGATGAGTCTTTATGTTAGTGTCTGCACGTAAGTGTCTTGCTGTAGGGCCCGCAGCCAGGAGGGCACGGTCCCCCAAGGAGTGTCGAGATCGACGTAGGGTGGCTTATGTTTCCTAGGGTGCATTATCAAGTTTTTTACATGCACAAAATAAATATTTTAATTTATCATTTCATGTAGTTAATGCCTAAGATATGTTCAATCCTCGGTTTCAAAATTACAGTGGACCGTATCGGAAATGGACCGAGACCTTATGAGAGAATGAAATCCTGGCGGATTTCTTGGATCAAACAAGGTCCAAGCCCATCCCGAAATAAGATACTGGTCACTGGAGGTCAAAATAATGCTCCAAACATGCATACGGGCCAAAAATCCGCGAGAATTTTCAACTGGTATGCATGGCCGGTCCGTTATTTTACATCCTGTGACTATTTGCAACCTAAATGAGAATCTGACCCAGCCCACTAGCCAGAAATCCACGAGGATTTCTAAGCAGTGGACCAAACTGATTCGCCATTCAAGTCAAGGCCACTGGAATTTTGAGACAAAGATTAATCATACAAAAGACATTAACTTGCTCGAAATGAAACGTACGGAGTCACCAGTTAGCTTTTCAAAAAAACTAACAAAAAAAAAAAAAACTCCACGATCTTCATTGCCAAAGTCGGGATCGGGGTAAAGGTACAAATGCAAAGGGGGTGCCTTTACATTTCCCGCCAAAGCGACCTTTACTAGGTCGGGTCTCTTTTTAAAGGAAAAAGTAAAAAAACAGAAAAAACGAAGTTGTCACATTTTTGAAATTAATGCATGCGAATACGATTAAGAAACAAGCAAGTGTTTAAGCAAAATAAAATGAAAATTACAGCGGGCGGGGCATAGAGGCTACATGATTACAAACCGGTGAAATACAAAAAAACAAGGGAAAAATAAATTACCCAACCCTTAAGGATCCGTGAGGACCTAAGCAGGAATCTGGTCTCAAATGGTCATCCAGCTCCTTGAATCTGCGAGAATTTCTTTACTCATTATGAAAACTTCTTCACTGTTATCAACACTTTGTTCGATCCTGACTGTCTTCACCCTCATAAAATCCGCGAGGACCTTTTGTTTCTGAAAACAACTTAAAACTCAGATGCTCCTATATGAATCCGCGAAGATCTTCTGGATCTAAAATCGACTTAACACTCAGATGACTGTTGTTTCTCAAATTGACTTAAAGCTCTGGCGAGGTTTACACACTCCTCAAATCCGTGAGGAGCTGCTCACAGACCGGGTAACCTCAACTTTTTACTACTGTTTTTATGTGCACCTATACGAGACTCCGAACCCCCCCTGAAAAATCCGCGAGGATCTCCTTTTATGATCGGCGTCTTCAGCAATTATTCGCAGCAACGCACCTCCCCCACATCTTTCAACAAATCCGCGTGGAACTGTCTTAGTGGGGAGCGTGGGGAGTAGCAGTTCATTGACGGGAAGAACTACTCAGTTTTAACAGAAAATCCACGAGGATTTTCCCTCCAAATTAAAATATTGGTTATCCAACTGTTTTCCCGGGCTAAAATCCGCGAGGAGTTCACTTGTGTAAAATCCTAGACTGGCTTGGCAAATCCGTCAGAATTTTCCCGGTGGCGACAAATCCGAGATTTTCTGGTAGCCAGTAAATCCGCCAGAGCTTTTGGTGGCTGGAAAATCGCGAGATTTTCCTGCCGACCTGACAAATCCGCGAGAATTTTTCCTGGTCTGGCCTGGCAAATCCGCCAGGATTTTCTGAAAAATCCGCGAGGATCTTTGCCTTGTGTCAGCTGGAAATTTGCATTTCTATGTTGTGCTCTCATGAAATCCGCGAGGATTTCTATCTTGGGTTTGACTTGAGCAGGAGTTGACTTTGACTAGGAGTTGACCTTGATCCGAGAGTTAACTTTCGACTGAGAATACTAGATCCACGATGGACCCTGGTACTGGATCTGCGAGGGAGCATCTTGGGGTTGATTCATTTGGATCCATGCAGTACCTAAATAGCCCGAAGTCCACGAGCACTCTAACAAGCCCGAAATCCTCGAGGTGCTTGTTGAGTACTATTTTGGTGTCTCTGATTAGCCCCACTTTGGTAGTGCAGGTAAGATGAAAGTCAAAGTATGCCTTGAGATTGTTGGGGCTAGTCCAGTGAATTTTCGGGGGTAGCCTGAATGAATTGAAAATTGGTCGGAGGTTGATCCGATTGAGCTGAAGTGTTGTCGGAGGTAATCTGATCTGGAAATGCTGGAGGTTGTCTAGGATTTGATGAATTTATCGGGGGTAGCCCGAACACTTGGATGGTATGTGGAGGTAGTCCGCTTGAAATTGCTGGAGGTAGTCCAGGCTTTGATAAATTTTTCGGGGGTAGCCCGAATAATTGGATGACATTCGGAGGTAGTCCGATGCTAATTTGGTTGCTGGAGGATGTCCAGGCTTGACTATTCAAGGGTAGCTTGAATATTGGAAATTGACCGGAGGTAGTCCCACGCTGACAAGATTGCTGGAGGTTAACTTTGTTGCTGGAGGCTGTCCAGGCTTAATACGATCATTCACTAATAAAGAGGGGTGGAATATGCACTTCACTTCAATGCTCTTGTACCATCTTCCTATCTCTTCAACCTTTGCAAACTTCATGAATTACACTTCCCCATCTTCAAACAAAAAATCTGCGAGGAACCTCTCATTAACTGGGCGAATTTTCACACTCATGAGCTGCACTTGAAATGCCATTGTTAACACTCGGATCCACGAAGACTAGGGAGCCACCATTGTTGATCTTCTGAAATTGGGCTTGAGTTTTTGAAGAATCCGCGAGGAGTTTCTATAACCATTGTTGAGCTTGGTAGCTGAACAAGCTCCATTTGAAAACTTCAAGCAGATCCGCAAGAATCCTAACTCTTCAACCTTCCGTTTCCAAAATTTGGAAACTGAGTAAACTCCATTTTTGATATTTTGTACCAAAAATCCGCGAGGAGCCCTAGTGCTGAGCAACTGAAAAGCTGGGTACTTCTAGCAGAAATCCATGAGGTGCTCCTTTTTTGGACTGCATCAAATTTATGGGAAAAAATGTCCAAAATGTTGTCTGGGTTGGAACTGGGATCCGCGAGGATCCTGCCAACTTGGACCGAGTTTTGTTTGGGCTGTATTCCAATTGCATTTTCCAAAATACTATGTGGGTAGGAAAGTGGATCCGCGAGGAGCTACCCCTTGAACACTTTGAAATACATAGAGCCGCACTTTGAG
This sequence comes from Portulaca oleracea, assembly GCA_029582165.1. Taxonomy (NCBI): domain Eukaryota; kingdom Viridiplantae; phylum Streptophyta; class Magnoliopsida; order Caryophyllales; family Portulacaceae; genus Portulaca; species Portulaca oleracea. The sequence goes on from CM055892.1 coordinate 4,349,363, forward strand.
CACTAAGTAAGTCTCTCACACCTCAAACCTGAAAAATCCGTGAGGATCTCAGACTGAGGATCTGAGTATATAGTGTCTGAACTTGGATCCGCGAGGATTTTCCATGGTTCCTATGCACGTTAACTGAATTTCGTTTGAATTATGCCAAATTACATAATCCTATTGTCATAATATAATATGTGTCGGAAATGGGATCCGCGAGGAGCCCATCCTTGGACTGCCCTCTATTTCCGACAAAAAGTTGTTCAAAATGTTATCTGGGTCGGAGTTGGGATCCGCGAGGAGCCCGTCAACTTAGACTGCATTTTATTCTTATTTGAGCATAAATCCTGAACCCATCTTGGACTATATTTAGGATCCGCGATGATCCCCTATTCTGGGTTTTCTTACACTCACCAAATCAAGTTTCCATTACCATTTGTAAATTAGGATCCGCGAGGAGCCCAATACAACGATAACTGCTTTGAGTTGCTCTTTGCTGTAAGCTGCTCATTTTCCTACCTAAATAATACTCTGTGGACCCGAAAGAGTTACTTGAAGGTTTGGGATCCTCAAGGATCAATCTGGGTCAGGCAGATTTTCTTGCTACTTGAGTCCAGTTCATCATTCCTCCTCGTGCAGATTGGACCTACTTCTTTGGCATGCATGCTGATTTGTTGGCTATGGGTTCATGCTAGGGGTCCTCGAACTTGGAAGCGACTGATCTGGTCTCTATTGACGAGCGCTGAGCGGGTGTATAATGCTTAAACCGATCATTTATCTTTTATGATGCGATGGATGGACTCTACTTCTCTAGTAATGCATGATGTTAATGCACTTATGCAGAGTGTTTTTTTTTTTTGGTTTTTTGTTTTGTTTTTTTTAAGGATGCAAGACACACATGCAATGAATATAAGAGAGTCTAGGTATTGAGCTGTGGTCGATAACACTCGAAATATTAGGACGCTTCAAATAGTGAAAACCAAAATCCGCGAACATTTTGAGTCTTCACTTGTGCCCTCAGCTTTAACCCCTTTTGTAAATATGTGATGAATCTTACTCTAATCCATGAGAATCGATGTCCTGAGTTGTGGACCTCGAGGGAACCGCGAGAGCTTGTGTCAACATGGAATATGCCAAGACTTTGGTCGGACTTAAATAATCGACAAGAAAGGAGGTTTGAGTCTCTACGAGTTATAAAGTCCGCGAGAGCTACTAGAAAATTTTTTGTAAGGATTCTGCTTTACCCGCTTGACCACGACCTGGAAATTAGATAAGATCCTTTTGGAAGATCACTCGAAAGAAGCTACCTTTGTTTGATTATTAGGGCTGGACTTCAAAAGCTTCCTACATATCCACTTTATGAGTGGAATCAGGCTGTCGTAGTTCAAAAGGTAGAGTAAGTATTTAGTTGCTGACAAAATAGGTTAATAGCTAACAACTTAATGATAGTTGCTGGTTCTGGTCACCAGTTGCTATATTTGACATTGTCTTTAAGTATAGAATTTCCTTAGTTGGTCTAGGTTTGTTGAAGCTTCATAGATCATATATGAATATGCTAGGAGTGATAAGCCACCGAAAAGTCCATAAGAACTTCATGAATGGGAAATCTGCTAGGATATTGTGTTAACAAAACCCACATCTCCAAGGCGAAATTGATATATGTGAACATGCTTTCATAAAAGTTGTTCAAGGGCTTGGCTTCTAGTGTTAGACCCTATGTTGAACATGCTTAGAAAAAGTAGTCCAATTATACAATCAACTAAGGAATTCTCTTCAAAATTGTGGACCATGCAAACTGCCATGAAAATATCCGAATGATCCAATTGCCCCAAAAATTCGTGAGGGATTATAGGGACTTGACTTGTGATGAACATGCTTAAAAAAAAGTTGTTCTTATGTAAAATGTTGCTAGAAGAATTGATGATGAACATTTGCTCTTGAAAATCCGCGAGGACTTTTTCATTTTGCCTCACAAAAATCTGTTAGGACTTTTCCACAGCTATAGCTTATTGTTACTGGATAGTAGAGCTTGATCTTGCTATCCGATGAACATGAAGGAAAGTGACAAGACCGACGTGTCATTTTCACGAGAAGGAATTGGAACGAAATGCCAACTCTTGGGCACCCTAGAGTGACTGCTAAAAGGTGAGAAAAAGGAAAAAATTGTCCCTGGATGCAACCTGTGGTGGTTAGGAAATCTAAGTCAAAATAAGTTGTATCCTGATAGCCCCTAGTTAAAAAAAAGAAGACAGAGGGAAAGATAAAGCCCCCAATTCGAAAGAAAGATAAAGGGGATGAGAAAGCCCCCAGTGTCTACAAGGATAAGCCCTGAAGAAAAGAAGGTGTGAGACTTCACGAGCAAGATTAATCAATAGTGGAAAAGTCCTTATATCACATGACAATAAGACCAATGAGAATGAGATGCATAATAGAGACTCAAGAAGGTCAAAAACCATTTCAAAGCAAACTCTATTTCAATACTATGAGCATAAGACCAAGACACAAAGCTAGTTACTCTATGTTATACCTCTTAACAATCATGTATCACCTTAGCAATTGATGAGCTAGTGAAGCTAGTAGATCCTCACTTTAGGTAAAGTGGAACACTTTTCTCAATATGTTTAGAAATGCAAGGGTTCACTCAAACTCGTTTCAATGTATACAATTGCCATAAGCTTGGCAACACTCTCAACTCTTCGTCACTGAGGACAAAATGCAAAAAAATGCTAATCATGAGGACTTTCAAAAGGTTGTAATGGGGTTTAGGCTAAGGTAAGAAGGGAAATCATTTGGAAAATGTGGAGCTAAGTAGCCAAGTACCTAAAGAGCAACAACATTTCCACTACATGCAATGCATTACCTCTACACTGAACCTTAAACGAACACAAAACATCCCCAACAAAAGAAAACCGTGTAACGACCCGAAGAAAATCGCCCCTTAATAAGTACTTATTAGTTTAAATAATCAAGGTTAACGATAAACCACGAATAATTAAAGCGCGTGTTCCAAAAATTTTGTTTTTATTAACCCAGTGTATGTTTTGCAGGACTTGAACAGTGCAACGATAGTCAACAAATTAGTTTAATTTTCTTTTCTTGAGAAATCGCTACCGATAATTTTTACGGTGATTCTGATCATACATGAATCCTTTTAGCAAGACCGATGTACCGGGTCCTTCTTTATTCAAATTAATTTAAGGTTATAAATATGATGAATTTTATGGAGGTGTTAGATATATTTATTTGGATCACCAATAGTATTTTTATGGTTTAATAAATTTAGGTAATTTGGGAATTAGGGAGATATGAGTATAAGAGAGGGGATTGAAATTTGATTAAACTTTAGGGGTGTTTGGGCCTTGTTGGCCGGCAATCAAGGAAAAGGGAGAGTGAGTGGGTTCTATTAATTGGGCTTAAGTAATGATGTATATACAAGGGTGAGATTAGAAGAGTTCTCATTGTTAATTATCATTATCAATTCTCACTCACTCTTGCTCTCATTCTCCCTCTCATGTCTCTTTGGCTCCCCGACCAGCCACCACCACTCTGCCCCGCTGCCTGCTCGTCCGCCACCCTGCCCGACTGCCGCCGCCGGCATCTCTCCGGCCACCACATCCTCACCAACGCACCATCATCATCTTCATTCTCTCACCTCTCGTCCCCTCATTTCAAGGGCATCTCCCTCCATTTTTCTCTCCTCTTCTTAAAAAATGAGTTAAGATTATGTTTTGAATTCTTCTTCTTGTTATTCTTAGGTTTCCAAGATAACTTAAAGATTTCAAAGTATTCAAGAGAAAGTTCCCAAGAGCTTAAGGAAATCAAGTGTAATTTGGGTAAGTGGTGTTATTTTTTTTCTTTTTTTTTGTGTTTTGGTGTTTGAATAAGTGAAATTGGATCAAGTATGAACATGCATGTGATTGCAATGGAGTAATTCTCTGTGGAAGTATGGGGAATTTGTTTAAAATGATGTACATGTTTATATATTAGCTATGGAATAAGTAAATTGAAGGTTTTTAAGTAATGCATGTTAGTTTAAGTGAAGGATTTTGGAAAATGGATGATGTAGTAGTGTTGTATGGGCTTAAAATGAACTCTATGGTGGTTTTCTGAATGTTTTGAATCTGAAGTTTGTATTTGTGATGGTGGATTCTGTTTTAAGAGAGGTTTAGGCTAAATCACAAAAGTTTAAGCATGCATGACAACAATTTATTGAGTACTCTTCAATCTGGTTGGTAATTGATTTTTCCTGAGGGTGAGGAATGTGATTCTGGGTTATTTTATAGCATGAATAGGTAGAGTAAAGTGTTAGCTAACACCCGGTTTTTGAATCTCGGGATTTCGATTTGTATAACTCGAGTTATGACCAAAACCGTAAAGTGTTGCAATTATATACGTGTTCTAAGGTTAGTATCTAAATGCATGTTGTTCGTCTATTTAGAAACCCTTTTGATCCAAATCTTCAACATGAAAGTTTTAGATCATTCTATAAACTTTCCAGAATAGTAAAGTTTGTAACTATCGGATGTCGGGAATGAAAGTTACGAATCTTTGAATATTGAGCAATAATTTGAGTTACCCAGAAAATCAGTTTCATGATCTGATGTTCATGGCTAAATTCCGACCCTTTTTCCTTGTCCAAATCAGTTGGTAGTCTAAATGAAAGTTGTAGGGGCCACTCTGGGCTTTCCAGAAAGGTATGGTATACGTTTATAGGATACCAGGAGAGAGAGTTATAGGCTTTTATGTGAGAGGTAAAAGTCTGAGTTTTTCCAGGAAATGTTTGTGGCTGATTCTGTTCTGTGCTGAAATTCGACCCTTTTCCATGCTCAAATCAACTTGGAATTAAAATAAAAGTTGAAGTATGTATTACGAGCTTTCCATAGATAGTTTACCGTTCCGAACCGATAAATAGAGCTCGAGTTACGTTTTTTCGAATAATTGAAGCGTAAATGGTTATTATTCTGGGTAGCTTGTAAAGGTGTTAGTTTTTACCCTCCTTAGCCACGTTTCTAGCTTTCATGGTCAACTACAAAGTTGGAGTGTATGTTCTAAACCTTTGGAAAAGTCCTTTTGTGCCATGATCCAATATTTGAGGGATAAGCTATGATCTTATAAGTACGCCTTAGAAATCGAGTTCTTTATTGTTAATCCTAGAAAATTCACTAAGTTATTTTCCCATGCTACCACCTAAGTTAAGTCCTAATTTATGATTTTCGTTTCTTGTAAAGTCCTTCCAAGAGATCGTTGCACCACTGTTCAAGTTCCTGCTCGTTCCGTACATGTTCTTAAGTCTTCAGGTACGTGTACTACCTGGCCTTTTATGAGTAATATCATGAATTAATCATTTATGTTAAGTTCTAAATTTATTTTATATTATCCATGTTTATATGTAAAGTATCATGATTTATGTTCAAAATATATGCAAGTTTCCATGGATTTTTAAGTAATTCAAGTCGATTTATACGGATAATTTCACAGTTATTTCTAAATATTTATGTGGCGTACCATTTATGTTAGAAACTTTTACGATAATTCTCTTTAACAAGTACAAGTCTTATTCAAGGAGATTACAAGATTATATCTTTAAGTTATGATTGGAGAATGGTAGTTTAAGGAACTAGTTTCATTAAGAATCCAAGGTCAAGGTATTAAGGTTTTAGTTTTCAAGTTTTAGAAATTAATAAAGGCCCCGTCTATGTTTATGGTGCCATAAGTGTACACCATGTTTATGGTGCCTTAGTGCACTCCAAGGAAAAACATGCTTATGTGCCTTTGTGCACCTCAACTTAATTATATACGTGCCTTAGTGCACCCAAGGAAAAGATAACTGAAGTGCTTTAGTTGCACATCAGGGAAACCTGGCCAGTATAGGATAATTATCCACCATCCGGATCTCCCGATCGGTCCAGGTATGCGCATACGGAGGCTTAGCGGATGATCGCAAGTAGGGGACCTTCAGGATAACAATACGGCAACTAAGTTTCAAGTGATTAAGTACTTCAGGACTTAAGTTAAGGGTTAAGCCTTATAAGACTTGTTTAGGGTTTTTAAGTATATTTTACAACATGTTAAAAGTCACACTTTGTGATTTGTTTGAAATAACAGTTACTATATGTTGGGTATACGATTTGACTCACGTTTTATGGCGTAATTTACTTGTCACATTCTAAGTCATGTTTATGGAAAGGTTTCAGGTGTATGTGTGTCAGTTCATGCATGATCTTTTTTATTTCAAACAAGTTACGGTTATTCAGTTACCTTTAAAAGGAAGAACTTATAAGTATTTTCATTAAAGTTGTGATTTAAATACAGGATAAGTTATATTTCCCAGGTACAGGTTAATTACGGTCAAACTGTGTAAGTTTTGCTATTCTTTAATGTTTGTTTGCTATTTATTTTGTTTTTAATGTTTTGGAACCGCGCTAAACAACTAAAACGAATTATGAAAAGATTCTTACGTTATTAGGGGTATACGTACTAAGTTGAAATCACTTTCCAAAGTTTATGTTTTCGTTTTAGGCATCTCGACAAAGGAGAAGGGAAAAGCCCCGGAAGGACGGAACCCTAGAGCTTCCTAAGGAGAGTGAAGGTGGTTAAAGACTCTTTATGACAGATTTGAGAGAAATTTGTGATGTTGTGGCTTGTATAAGTTTTATCAGGTTGTGTTATGTTGTTTTGAGGTGGTTTAAGTTAAGTTATGTTATGATGATGCAGGTTCAAAGTTAGTTTATGTTTGGTTGTTTTGTTGGGTGTAGTCTTAGCCTTGTCCACCTCTGTGGACGGCGGTAATACAAAACTTTGGAGTTTTCGGGTTGGAAAATCACGAGAAATATGACGTAGAAGGTAATTCAAATAAAAGGGCTTGAACCTTGGACAATTAGCTTGAATTGATGATGAATAGGGTACTTATAAATTGGAAGCTAGGATGCGAGATAACGAGTTCAAATATGGTTTGATAATACGATATCGAGTGAAATGGCGAAATGGAGCAAGATATACACGTCCAAATGTGAATAAAAGCAAGCTTGGATTAATGAATTATGAAATGAGGAATGAATTGAATTAGACATTGGAGGTTATCAAGCTAGAAGGAACTTTTAGCTAGAGTAAAGATATTGAACATAAGACTTAAAGAACGAAGGGAGTCACGATACATTACTTAAACATACTAGCTCTTGAAAGGTATTCTCAAGACTTACTTAGGACTCCAAATTGGTACTCTTAGCCTCAAACACATAACTCTATAATGACAATTTATAACCACGACCCATTTATACCTAGAACCCCTTATTGGGTTGATTTGAGGCCCAAAAGACATTAATTTCAAAGGTTAACTTGAGCAGAATGGTGTTCTGGACAGCCCGGTTTCCCAGGATCGTAACTCACACTCCCGATATCGTATGACGATGAACCATACCTTTCCGAAAAGCTCGCAATGAGGCCTAAATCTTTCATGTTTACCACAAAAACCAAAGAGGTCTCCAAAGGGACGAAAAACAGCCCTCAAAACACTGACTCAGAAATTCGTATATAAAATCGTGAGGTTACGGTTTTGGTCGTAACTCGGGCTATACATGTCGGAAATTTGAAATTCCAAAGCCTATGGTTTGCTAACACCTTAAGCTATCCAATGGAGTAGAATTTTGGGCAAAAATCCCACTTTCATACCTCTGTAAATTTCCAGAAACTAAACAGAAACTTTAATCACCCATAATTCAGTTTTTAATTGGTTTTTTCTCCCTTAATTATACCAAACATAACCAAATCTCACTTAAACTTTAATCCACTATATTTCCAGAATATAAACCTTGAAAAATCAACTCATCAAAGGCCTTAAAAACCACATGCATCCATGGATTAAACATGCAATTCATCCCAACAACATGTCTTGATACTCTCTCCCTAAAATCTCTTTAATTTACTCAAATTAAACATAATAACCCTTAGTTCATAATCTTAAAACATAACTCAGCCCTTGTACACTTAGAATCTCTCAAGAATTTCACATGCATTAACATATATTTACCATCCACCATGAATTCAACCATAAAACCTCATAAACACTTAGAAATCAACATGCATGTACTTCAAAACTTAACCCTAACTTAACCAATACAATTATATACTTGAATTCGTGAATAAAGAGAGTAAAAGAGATGGAATTTATAAAAGAAACATATATAAAACATAGATTTTCAGATTAGGGTTTAGAGAATTTGAAATTGGGGGTTTTGAGAGATTACCCTTGGGGTTAAAAATTGATGAAAACACAAGAGAGGAGGAAGGAGGGTGGCGGCCGGCGACCTCCTGGCGGCGGCGACGTGCTCCGGCGGCCGGAAAATGGGCGGCGGCTGCTGGTGGTTCACGGCAGAAACAGGGACAGCAGGGGGGTGAAGGAGTGTAGAGAGAGAAAAGGTTTGGGTGTGGGTTTGATTTGAATTGATAAAAATGGGTTCACTAATACCCATATAACATAATATATACTCCCTCCCCTTAATTAACCACTAATTAAACTCAAATGAAATCTGAAACTTTACTTTAGTAACATAATTAGAGAAGTGCTAGGTTCAAATAATAATTAGTTGTGCGGAATAAAATTAATCGGTAGCAATTGGGTTAAAATAAAATAGGACTTGAACTAATAAAATTAAATGAATGGAATAAAAATATTACTTGTACTAAAATAAAATAAACATAGTCCAAATAAAATAAATTAAAGTTTGGATAATAAAATATAAACATTAAGAAGTGAAATAATTAAACTCTTTCCGGTTAAAGAAATAACGTAAACGGTAAAACTCGATATAAATCACTTTAACGAGTAAATAGAGTAACTTAAAGGTTTATAAACCCGTAACTTGATATTCTTTGCCATCTCCTGCACGAGACTTGACACCGATAAAATAAATAATTAGAAGTAAACGCGAAAAATTTATACGCAATTTAAGTAATTACGGTAATTAGTACTTAATTAATCGTGATTTTGGGGCGGGTTGTTACGATATAGGAAAGGGGGAAAAAACATAATCCGTCGAGAATAGCATGATCGTGCTATTCCAAGGCACGATCGTGTAGTGCCTTCTGGCCAAACGGCACGATCGTGCAGTCAGACGGCGCGATCGTGCTGTTGGCTGTTTTTCCTGCCGACTTCAAATGTGCATAACTTCTTCATCCGAACTCCGTTTTAGGCCTGTAAGATATCGATGGAAAGCTCTAGGTGTGTACTTTAAGCTCCCAAAATTTGAGATCCATCGGAGTTAAATTGAAGGAGTTATGACCTAAAGCGTGAAGGCACATCCATTCCGACAACCCACGTTGACCCTTTTCCGCATATTCTTTACGAATGACTCCGAACCCTTGTAAAGGTCTAAAGTAGGTCTCGATGAGGACCCTAGCTCCACTCCTATGATCCAAAAGTAACCCGGACCCGTCAAGGCATTGTTCACCATCTCGGGACGGTACGGCCTCGGGCCTCCGGGGGTCGGGGCACAAGCGGCCTCCTTAGAAGGTCTCGGTTCCCATCCAATGGATGGCCGAGACTACCCTTGCGTTTCCGGGCTTCACCGGGAATTGCACTTCGAGATTCACCGTGGTTGAGGCGGCTCGCTTTGAAAATGTTACGAGGGACGAGAACGGAACCCGTGACTCTTCAGCATGAATATAGGGAAAATTGGGTTTAGATTGAGTTTTAAGTTCAAGATTTGTTACAAGTCCACAAGTTTAACAAGGTTTTGTAAATGATGATGTTATGCATGTTTATGAGAAATGTTAAGTTATAAGTTGATGTGATGTTATAAGTGTGAGGTCAACTATGGTACATGAAGTTGTTTAAGACTTGATATAGTTAGGGGTTTCGTCCGGGCAAGTTTACGATGTAAGTTTATGCCAATATAGTATTGGTTTTATTTTATCAATTTGTAAATTGTTATATGATAAGTGAGATGGCCGACTCCGAAATGCCAGACTTTAGGTAATGTTAGTAAACTGGAGGACTGTGTTTCCTCGCGCAATATGAAGTTAATGGTCGCTTGCCATACGCTTAGAGAGAATCTGAACTCTCAATATCACGACCCGGTGAAAAGGGCTCACAGTCTGTTATAGTTTTTACCACACACGCATCCCTGGACTTAGTTTCGGCGCAAGTACCAAATCTTATCTATACTTTCGAGTAGGGCGCCCACGAAGAATGATTTCAGATTTTAGGATGATGGTCTGTGGTGACCTTTGAGTTAAAAGGTCTATGAATATGCCGAAGGCTTGGTGATGCAACCATGGGAAATCCCCTATTATTTCATAGATCTGTTAGGCCCTAGCCTACTGTCCATATTGAGGTTAAGGAAATTGACGGTACTAAGGACAATGAAGATGATGATGATGGTGACGACCATACCCTTTCTTAGGGAGTTTAGGTTTTGTATGAGCAAGAAGAAGGGAGGAAGAATGAGAAGAAACATGTTGTTGCGTATTATGTTGAGGACAAATTTGGCTTTCATATATTATGGTTTGGAGTTAGCATCTAACGTCTCAAGGTTGCATGTGTTTAAAACTTGATGTTTCAAGAAGTGTGAAAGAGGAAGTATGTTTATGTTTACCGACTTAAGGGGAAATTATGTAAGCATTAAATGTTCAAGTTAACCATGGATACAAGAGGAGGATTAATAAGTTTTGGGAACGTGGACTGTGATTAAATTATGTGAGGATAACAAGGGGCACGGGGTATAGTTACGTAAGATTGCTTGAGTTTATTTCCTTTAATGCATAAAATATGAAAGGGGGTGGAATGATTGAGCTTTAAACTAAAATCTTATGGTTATAATGTGGCATGTCGCACGCACCAAGCAACAACTACCCTTCTAATGAACATGGGAAAGAAACTGGCGATTCCTGAGGGCAGAGCTTACAGCTGCAAGGATCTCAAGGGGCTCCCCAAGTCAACCCTGTGTCAGGGTCCTCAGCGAACATGACGCCCCCACCTAACCCCTACCATCTCGAGTTTTAGACAAGTGATACGGGAACTTTTACCTAGAATTCCAAATCCCAGTGTGGAAGGAAGTAATATTGTTAAAAATGATGACCATGCTGATAGGGTAGTCAAGAGGAATCTTAGAACATATGCAGGAGAGTTTAACCTTGTGGAATCAGAAGACTGGATCCGAGGTATTGAAAAGATATTGAGATCCTTGAGGCATCGAAGGGGAAGTGGGTAACCATCGGGACCTTCTATTTGGTTAAGGAAGCGGCCACTTTGGATAGTGTGGTCATTGGAACTCTGATAATAAATGCAAGATCTGTTTATGCTTTATTTGATTCTGGTGCATCGCATTCGTTTATTTCTGCGCGTGTTAATTCTCAGCTAGGCTTACAGAATCATGAAAAGGCAGTAGCGTATCAAATACAGCTACCAAATGGCCAAGTTATAGTATGTTAAAGGGCACTCCTCAATGTGCCGCTCAACATATTTGAAGGAATCTTTCCAGTAGACCTTATTGTCATACATATAGCTGAATTTGATGTTATCTTAGGCACGGATTGGTTAGCCAAGTATGGAGCCAAGATAAAATGCGATGAAGGGATTGTTGTTTTGAAAAGTCAGTTAGGACGTAAAGTTCATTTCAAGGGTGAATCAGGAAAGCTCAACGGTAAGATTGCCTCCTTGATGATGGCAAGAAGGCTCATACGCCAAGGAGCCGAAGGATATTTATGCTATGTAATAGAAAGTAAGCTGGAAAAGTTGAAAATGGAAGATATCCCCGTAGTAAGAGATTTTCCAGATATTTTTCCCGAGGAGCCAACTAGCTTACCGTCGATGAGGGAAATCAATTTTGAAATAAAGCTAGTACCAGGTACTCAATCAATATTAAAGGCGCCTTATTGAATGGCACCTGCGAAATTGAAATAGCTCAAGACCCAGCTGGATAAGTTGTTTTAGTTAGGGTTTATAAGGACAAGTGTTTCTCCTTGGAGAGCACCAATTTTGTTTTTAAGAAGAAGGATGGCGGCCTGAGGCTGTGTATCAATTACCGGGAACTAAACAAGGTTACTGTCAAGAACAAGTATCCGCTGCCCCGCATTGATAATTTATTTGACCAGTTACAAAGGGCAGGAGTATTTTCCAAGATTGATCTAAGGTCTGGATATCACCAGTTGAGGATAAGGTCGCAATATATACCTAAGATTGTTTTTTTTAGGACCGTTATGGGCACTACGAGTTTATAGCAATGTCTTTTGGGCTTACCAATGTACCGGCAGTGTTTGTTGGTTTTACAAATTGAGTTTCGGGCCATTGTTGGATAAGTTTGTAGTAGTCTCTATTGACGATATTTTGATTTACGCAAAGACTTGAGAAGAGCATGAACAACATTTGAGAATAGTGTTACAAACGGTGGGAAAACACAAGTTATATGCTAAGTTAAGGAAGTGTGAGTTTTGGCTGGAAGAAGTAGCCTTTTTAGGACAAGGGTGACCAAAGAAGGGATCAAAGTTGATCCTCAGAAGGTTGAAGCTGTCATGAACTGGGCTAGACCCCCAACCATTACCGAAGTAAGGAGCTTTTTAGGTATGACAGGTTATTACAAGCGTTCCATACAAGATTTTTCTAAGATTGCCTTGTTGTTGACTAGTCTAGTGAGAAGGACTATCAAGTTGAATGATCAGAAAAGTATAAGAAAGCATTTCAAGAACTCAAAATGAGACTCACCTCGGCCTCAATCTTGGCCCTGCCAGTGGAAGGAAAAGAATAGGTCATATATAGCAACGCGTCCAAGCAAGGGTTAGGATGTGTCTGGATGCAAGATGATAAGGTCATAGCTTATGCCTCCCGATAGCTGAAGCCATATGAGCTGAATTACCCTATACATGATCTAGAATTAGCGGCAATAGTTTTGCCTTGAAGATTTGGAGACATTATTTATACGGTGTTTCTACGAAAGTCATTACAGCTCATCAAAGTCTCAAGTACATATTTACTCAGAAGGAGTTAAACTTACGACAAATAAAATGGTTGGAGCTCATCAAGGATTATGACTTAGACATTCAATACCATTCAAGAAAGGCCAATTTAGTAGCTGATACCCTAAGTAGGGAAAATCAACACGACACCGATGCGCCAAAGACGGCCAAATCGAAGCTTAGCCAGGAGATTAAGAAAGCAGGGATTGGAATAGTCCGGCTAGATGATGTAAAAGCACAGTTGGCAGGACTTCAGATAAGATCCTCCATCTTAGATGATCATTTAAGGTATATCCGTGCAAGAATAGAACAAGGAAAAATGCCAGAGTTTTTGGTCCCTGAAGATGGAACCTTAAGATTCCAAAATTGTCTATGTGTGCCTGCGAGCTGAGGTCTACGAGGAAGGGTTCTATATGAACGGGCACAACACCCCATACTCAGTCCACCCAAGAGGTACTAAGATGTACCAAGATAGAAAGGAGAAGTTCTGGTGGCCCAACATGAAGAAGGACATCGCCACTTTTGTGGATAAGTGTCTTACATGTTAAAAGGTGAAGATAGAGCACCAGCGGCCTGCAGGAGCATCTATTCTATGAAGTATATACCAGACCCAAACCATGTAATTGAACCCAAGCCAGTGGCTACCGCGGAGCATCTATTCTATGAAGAAGTGCCGATCCCAAATTCTAGACGGAGGGTCAAGCTTTTACGCTCCAAAAAGATCCCTTTAGTGCAAGTCCTCTGGACTAATCACCCCGCGACGAAAGCTACATGGGAAATCGAAAAGAACATGTGAAATAAGTACCCCCATCTGTTATAAGGCAAGACACCGAAGATAAGGGGGAGTATTTTCATGTTTCGGGGACGAAACTTCTTTTAAGGGGAGTAAGATGTAACGACCCGAAGAAAATCGCCCCTTAATAAGTACTTATTAGTTTAAATAATCAAGGTTAACGATAAACCACGACTAATTAAAGCGCGTGTTCCAAAAATTTTGTTTTACTAACCCAGTGTATGTTTTGCAGGACTTGAAGAGTGCAACGATCGTCAACAAATTAGTTTAATTTTCTTTTCTTGAGAAATCGCTACCGATAATTTTTACTGTGATTCTGATCATACATGAATCCTTTTAGCAAGACCGATGTACCGGGTCCTTCTTTATTCAAATTAATTTAAGGTTATAAATATGATGAATTTTATGGAGGTGTTAGATATATTTATTTGGGTCACCAATGGTATTTTTATGGTCTAATAAATTTAGGTAATTTGGGAATTAGGGAGATATGAGTATAAGAGAGGGGATTAAAATTTGATAAAACTTTAGGGGTGTTTGGGCCTTGTTGGCTGGCAATCAAGGAAAAGGGAGAGTGAGTGGGTTCTATTAATTGGGCTTAAGTAATGGTGTATATACAAGGGTGAGATTAGAAGAGTTCTCATTGTTAATTATCATTATCAATTCTCACTCACTCATGCTCTCATTCTCCCTCTCATGTCTCTTTGGCTCCCCGACCAGCCACCACCACTCTGCCCCGCTGCTTGCTCGTCCGCCACCCTGCCCGGCTGCCGCCGCCGACATCTCTCTGGCCACCACATCCTCACCAATGCACCATCATCATCTTCATTCTCTCACCTCTCCTCCCCTCATTTCAAGGGTATCTCCCTCCATTTTTCTTTCCTCTTCTTAAAAAATGAGTTAAGATTATGTTTTGAATTCTTCTTCTTGTTATTCTTAGGTTTCCAAAGATAACTTAAAGATTTCAAAGTATTCAAGAGAAGGTTCCCAAGAGCTTAAGGAAATCAAGTGTAATTTGGATAAGTGGTGTTGGGGTTTTTTTTTTTTTTTTTTTTGTGTGTGTGTTTTGGTGTTTAAATAAGTGAAATTGGATCAAGTATGAACATACTAGTGATTGCAATGGAGTAATTCTCTGTGGAAGTATGGGGAATTTGTTTAAAATGAAGTACATGTTTATAGATTAGCTATGGAATAAGTAAATTGAAGGTTTTTAAGTAATGCATGTTAGTTTAAGTGAAGGATTTTGGAAAATGGATGATGTAGTAGTGTTGCATGGGTTTAAAATGAACTCCTATGGTGGTTTTCTGAATGTTTTGAATCTGAAGTTTGTATTTGTGATGGTGGATTCTGGTTTAAGAGAGGTTTAGGCTAAATCACAAAAGTTTAAGCATGCATGGCAACAATTTATTGAGTACTCTGAAATCTGGTTGGTAATTGATTTTTCCTGAGGGTGAGCAATGTGATTCTGTGTTATTTATAGCATGAATAGGTAGAGTAAAGTGTTAGCTAACACCCGTTTTTTGAATCTCGGGATTTCGATGTGTATAACTCGAGTTATGACCAAAACCGTAAAGTGTTGCAATTGTATACGTGTTCTGAGGTTAGTATCTAAATGCATGTTGTTTGTCTATTTAGAAACCCTTTTGATCCAAATCTTCAACATTAAAGTTTTAGATCATTCTATAAGCTTTCCAGAACAGTAAAGTTTATAACTATCGGATGTCGGGAATGAAAGTTATGAGTCTTTGAATATTAAGCAATAATCTGAGTTACCCAGAAAATCAGTTTCAGTGAAAAGATTCTTACGTTATTAGGGGTATACATACTGAGTTGAACTCACTTTCCAAAGTTTATGTTTTCGTTTTAGGCATCTCGACAAAGGAGAAGGGAAAAGCCCCGGAAGGATGGAACCCTAGAGCTTCCTAAGGAGAGTGAGGTGGTTAAAGACTCTTTATGACAGATTTGAGAGAAATTTGTGATGTTGTGGCTTGTATAAGTTTTATCAGGTTGTGTTATACTGTTTTGAGGTGGTTTAAGTTAAGTTATGTTCTGATGATGCAGGTTCAAAGTTAGTTTATGTTTGGTTGTTTTGTTGGGTGTAGTCTTAGCCTTGTCCACCTCTGTGGACGGCGGTAATACTCCCAGGTGTTTATCCGCTGCTAATCATTGGGTTAGGTGTATCATTAGCTTAATCTAGTGGTTAGTAACCTGGGGGCGTTACAAACCGAGATAGTGTACCAAATACAAATCAAAACCCAAAATTATAACAAAAATAAAACTTCTCTTTTTCTCTTTTTCTTTTTTTTTCTTTTCCTTTTTCTTCTTTTTTTTTTGTTTTGCTTCTTCTTTTTTTTTATTATTATGAATTCCTTGTTTTTGAACTTTTTTTTTTCAATGAATAGCATGAATATATAAAGAACAACTCAAACCCCAATAGTTACAAGTTACAATCTTTGAGGATAAAAAGGGTAGAAAGGATATTCAACAATGTACTTCCCTTGTAGCAACAAACCAACTACTCACTCTCGACAATCGACCATGAAACTGCCCCATACAACTTAACTGTTGCTCATTCTGTCTTGGCTAAAGGTAGGAAATTATGTAAAGGCCAAGGGTGCACACATATAGTATAAACAACAAGACAGGAAAAAGGGTTAGCTAGGGCTTGCAAAAAGAGGTCAAAATGTCCGGTGGCTTTTTGGCTATTTAGCTAACAAAAGGATGCCTCAATCATATTAACACAATGCATATGCCAAATATGATTTCAAGAAATGTCAAGCCAAGTTCTAGAGATGCACACATGGAAGAGTTACACACAAAAAGAAAATGAGACTATATATAATGAATAGTCTATGAAGGCTTAAAATCTCACAGGCTATTCTACTAACTCTTCAACTAGCTCAAAAGTTAAACAATTACTAAGATTTAACAATTATGCAAGAAATACTCAAGAGAAAAAGGCTTGCACAAGGAAATACAACTCAAAGCATTTTCTCTGGATAATTGCTTCGACCTAGACATTTCCTTCATTTTGATCAATGTAATGTCCCCGGGCCCCGAGGTACTTGTAGAATTCATCAGTATCCCAACCTCGAAGTATTTTCTATTGGCTCATCCCTTTTCTTGGAAGTTGTTCTAGTGCCTTAGCATATGGAGCGTTCTAAGGCATTCACCTCATTTCTCTTGCTAGGCAGGAAGTTTGCTTATTAGTATAAGTGTTCTTCCAGCCCCCAATTAGCTAGTTCACCTTCGATTTTGACCCCATCCAACCTGAGTGATACAAAGTCCTTGAGAGGTTGAAACCTTAAATGTGTGTTGTATGAGGGTTGTAAGACTTGCACAAGCATATCTACTTGATGTTCCTCAGAAGGTCGATCTACCATTTGAGCTGCTTTCGCCCTCCATCGAGCAAAGTAGTTAGAGAAGGTCTCCTTTTCTCCTTGCTTCATCAGCTCCATGTCCCATAAAGTGACAGGCATGTCTACATAGTAGGAGTATTGGTGTAGGAACTCTTTGCAAAGTAAGCTCCATTGTGAGGATTTAGTAGGACTCAGAGTATTGTACCACTTCATCACGTCTGTGCCAAAGGTCCAAGGGAAGATGATATGATAAATGTCTTCCTCGACTCCTTTTAGGGTCATAGCCCCCATGAAATTCCTCAATGTTGATGTGGGTTCTCAGTACCGTAGAATTTGATGTCAGGCATGTTGAATTTAGGGGGAAGTCTACCCCTCGGGACGGGCGTGAAACCGACGTCATCCATAAACTGATTGTTGAAGAGAGTAGATTCCTTCAACATCTATTCAATTCGGTCAAGTCTCGAGTTTGAAACCTCGTGGACTGACCCATCTTTCTCTTCCCCTGATTGTTGTTCCTTCTCAACCGTAGCGTGGTTCTTTTCATTCGAATTCTTCGTCTCCTCCATAGCATGAGTGACGACGCCAATTCTCGGATTCTGCGCCTCTAGCTGCGCATTCATGGTAATTTACATATTTAGAATTATGTTGGTGAGCTGCTCAATTTCATTACGTTGAGGAGGCGGGGGAGGAGGTAATTGCTCCTCGTCATCACCATGAGGATGGTCTTCAGGATGATTGCTGTTAGGGTCTGACATTGTTTCAGATGGATCAATTACCAAAGATTCAACTTCTTCGTCGGTCGCTTCTTCGACGGTTGGCTTAGATGATGGTGAACCACGATCTTCGTTACTGTCGTATCGATGTCAAAAGCTTCTAATCGGCCTGTCTCATCCCTTTGATGTACGCGAAACCAACCTATTCTGTTTGGAAAGATGAAGGCTCAGCTCAACATCGACCCCTAAGACTCTATGCAGACCATGAATGAAGAATTTTATTTAAATCTCGAATGACCGAGCTAAAGCTCTAGATCATATGCGAAACCCAAATAAATCCCTTATGCAAATGCAGACTCAAGCCCAACAGACATATTTAGACGTTATCGATCCGAGCCCAACAGCAAATTTTCAGGCTCAAGCCACACATAAGGGATAAATATATCATTTTTGCTGACTAGACACAACAAGGAGAACATTTGAACTCCACAAGGATGGGCACACTCAAGGATCCGCAAGGACCCCCAAGGCCCAATAGACTTGTGCGGCCCAAATAAACTGCCTTACACTAGACATACTCTACTTTATGACACGATATGATCTTAATAGCACTTCAGTTTAGGCTCCACAGGGTCCGAGCTCATCAAGGATCCTCGCGGATTTCTTGGGTTCAAGCCCCCTACAAGGCCTAAACATGTGCTCGACAGCTAACAGAAAGGGTAAAATATTGATTTGGGCTATACCAGGCTCAGCCCCACAAGAGATCCACGAGGATTCCAAGGGCTCAAATCTGGTATAGACCAAATCAATTATCTCGGCCCAAATATGCAAATGCATGATTGTCTTTTTTTTAGGTCTAAGCATTATGTCACGTTCCGAGTTCGAAGGTTAATAGAAACACATAGCACACAAAATGTGTTCCAACCTAGCAAAGGGTCTATGTTTAAGGGTTAAAAGGTCAGTTCAACCTAACCTCTAGCTCGTGTCCCGAGTGTTTCATCTTCCATGGGGTGCATGGCAAGATTAGCACACTCGGGTTGCTCCCTTCGTCGTAAGGACAAAGGAGTGGTGCACGAGTGGGAAAACAACCTCCGGCTTGGTGAAGGTCTAAGTGGACCCACCAAGTTGAATGGTATTGTTTTTTCGAAATGGTAAAAAAAAAAAGTTATGACCTAAACGGTGCCTTATGTGCCCAACAAAGGGGAAGGCCCGGATATGCAAAATGCCTAAAAAAGAAAAAGTGACAACTTTTTTTTTATTTAAAAAAACCCGACTTTTCCAGTCTTACCCACTTACTAAATAAGTCACATGTGGAGTCGCCACTGTAGGGCCCGCGGCCCAGAGGGCACGGTCCCCCACAGAGTGTCGAGATCGACATAGGGTGGCTTATGTTTCCTAGTGTGCATTATCAATTTTTTTACATACACAAAATAAATATTTTAATTTATCATTTTATGTAGTTAATGCCTAAAATATGTTCAATCCTCGGTTTCAAAATTACAGTGGACCGTATCGGAAATGGACCGAGACCTTAGAGAGAATGAAATCCTAGCGGATTTCTTGGATCAAACGAGGTCCAAGCCCATCCCAAAAAAGACACTGGTCACTGGAGGTCAAAATAACGCTTCAAACATGTATACTGGCCAAAAATCCGCGAGAATTTCCAACTGGTATGCATGGCCGGTCCGTTATTTTACATCCTATGACTATTTGCAACCTAAATGAGAATCTGATCCAGCCCACTGGCCAGAAATCCGCGAGGATTTCTGAGCAGTGCACCAAACTGATTCGCCATTCAAGTCAAGGCCACTGGAATTTTGAGACAAAGATTAATCATATAAAACACATTAACTTGCACGAAATGAAACGTACGGAGTCGCCAGTTAGCTTTTCAAAAAAACTAACAAAAAAAAAACAAACAAACTCCACGATCTTCGTTGCCAAAGTCGGGATCGGGGTAAAGGTACAAATGCAAACGGGGTGCCTTTACATTTCCCGCCAAAGCGGCCTTTGCTAGGTCGGGTCTCTTTTTAAAGGAAAAAGTAAAAACACAGAAAAAACGAAGTTGTCACATTTTTTAAATTAATACATGCGAATACGATTAAGAAACAAGCAAGTGTTTAAGCAAAATAAACTGAAAATTACAGCGGGCGGAGCACGGAGGCTATATGATTACAAACAGGTGAAATGCAAAAAAAACAAGGGAAAAATAAATTACCCAACCCTTAAGGATTCGTGAGGACTAAGCAGGAATCTGGTCTCAAATGGTCATCCAGCTCCTTGAATCCGCGAGAATTTCTTTACTCATTTTGAAAACTGCTTCACTGTTATCAACACTTCGTTCAATCCCGATTGTCTTCACCCTCATAAAATCCGCGAGGATCTTTTGTTTCTGAAATCAACTTAAAACTCAGATGCTCCTATCTAAATCCGCGAAGATCTTCTGGATCTAAAATCGACTTAACACTCAGATGACTGCTGTTTCTCAAACTGACTTAAAGCTCCGGTGAGGTTACACACTCCTCAAATCCGCGAGGAGCTGCGCACAGACCAGGTAACCTCAACTTTTTACTACTGTTTTTATGTGCACCTATACCAGACTCCGAACCCCCCTTGAAAAATCCGCGAGGATCTCCTTTTATGATCAACATCTTCAGCAATTATCCGCAGCAACACACCTCGCCCACATCTTTCAACAAATCTGCGTGGAACTTTCTTAGTGGGGAGCATGGGGAGTAGCAGTTCATTGACGGGAAGAACTGCTCAGTTTGAACAGAAAATCCGCGAGGATTTTCCCTCCAAATTAAAATATTGGTTATCCAACTGTTTTCCCGGGCTAAAATCCGCGAGGAGTTCACTTATGAAAAATCCTGGACTGGCTTGGCAAATTCGCCAGAATTTTCCCTGGGCTGGCTTGACAAATTCGCAAGGATTTTCCTGGACTGGCCTGGAAAATCCGCCAGGAGCTTTTTCTAAGCTGGCCTGGCAAATCCGCCAAGATTTTTCCTTGTCTGGCCTGGCAAATCCGCCAGGATTTTCTGAAAAATCTGCGAGGATCTTTGCCTTGTGTCAGCTGGAAATTTGCATTTCTATGTTGTGCTCTGATGAAATCCGCGAGGATTTCTATCTTGGGCTTGACTTGACCAGGAGTTGACTTTGATCAGGAGTTGACTTTAACTAGTTGACTTTGACTAGGAGTTGACCTTGATCCGGGAGTTAACTTTTGACTGAGAATACTAGATCCACGACGGACCCTGGTACTGGATCTGCGAGGGAGCATCTTGGAGTTGATTCATTTGGATCCATGCGGTGCCTAAATAGTCCGAAATCCTTGAGGTGCTTGTTGAGTACTATTTTTGGTGTCTACACTTGCATTCTTTAGGAGGTCTCATACAGGTTCGTAAGGCATGTAAACTCATGGGTGAGTCCTTTTCCAGAGTCAACATATGAATGTCCTGCATTATAGAAGTCTCCTATAGGGTTACGTCATGCAAACCCATGCCATGGGTGAGTCATTAAGTCTTTTTCTTGAGCTAGCATGTAAGTGCTTGTCATTCTTTAGAAAGTCTCAAATAGGTTCATAAGTCATGAAAACCCATGTCGTGTGTGAGTCTGTGTCTGGAGTCATCATGCAAATATCTGTCTTTTTATTAAGAAGTCCAGTGTAAACCCATGTCATGGGTTAGTCTTTCTGGGTCAGCATATAGGCATTTGCATTTTAGGAGGTCTCATATAGAATTTAGGACATGTAAACCCATGTCATGGGTAAGTCTTTTCCTTGAGTCGGTATATGGAAGTCTTGCATCCTAAGAAGTCCCATATAGATCAGTTAGCTCTTTAAAACCCATGTCCTGGGTGAGTCTCTCCCGAGTCAGCATATAGGTGTTTTTCATTTTAGGAAGTCCATATAGGTCATTTAGGTCATGCATGCACCGGGATAGGTTTTTCTTCATTTGTCTAGTGTCAAGGTCAAGGCCTGAGCAAACCATAAAGGAAATATTTAGATGACGGGAAATTCTTCAACTACCAAAAATCCTGAGGGAACAACATGGAGAATTGTTGGACTTTGAAGCACATGATCCAGCCAGGGAAACTGCTCCTACCGAAAGCAGCACAGAGGATCAAATATAACATGGATTCCCCATATGAGGACAAGGAGGGCCCATCATCAAAGGAGCTTTAGAAGTAGCTACAGTCCTGGTTGTCAAGCATTTCATGCTCAGAGTCTGTTAGAGTCAGTTCTTCATTCATTTTTTGAAGGGTTATTGGATAACAATAATATAAACTTTAGGGGTATTGGCCGATAATAATACGAACAATTTTGTTGGACACTAGTAGTACCAACTATTGACCTATTTTCCAGTAATAGTACAACACTGAGTTAGTAGGTTTTTGACTTAGGAGAAAGATGATATGTCACCTAATTCTCTGAGCCAAAGTCTCCGGCAAGTTGAAAAAACATTAACGACAACATTTTTTTTGCCAGTAAGCAACATAAACCAACTTAGCAAAACAATAATGTAAAAATAAAACTTTAATTGTTTTTAGCTAAATTGGTCAATGTTGGTTAATTGACAAAAACAAGTGACAATCAACATTTTTTCCACTTGCTCCAGCCTCCAGATCACACAATTAGGCGATACTTTATCTTTTCGTCGACTCAAATACTTACCAACTCGGTGGCGTACTATTAGCGGAAAATAGATTCATAGTTGGTACTGTTAGTGTCCAACAAAATTGTTGGTATTATTATCGGCCAATACCCTCAAAGTTGGTATTATTATTATCCAATAATCCTTTTTTGAATTCAGTTGCTCTTGTTGCTATTTGTTCAAACAAAATTTCGTGCTTGTGTTTTTGACTTGAGTTGAAAAGTTCTCTCATCCATCCATCATCTGTACAAACCAAGTCTGATAAATTCACCTTCTCTTATCCTTCTATCTTTGTCATATACCTCATTCCCATCCTTCAGTTTCTTGAATCTAGGGTTAGAGAGATAAAGAGAGAAACTCAAAAAAAAAAGAGTGAAAAACTATAGAGTGGCCGGTTTTGAAAACCTCATTAAGGCAAACTGGGCAAAAGGAGAGAATAAAAATTATGAGAGAAGTCAGCCTGCACCTTCCATCCAACAGGCTGAGCAAAAGGAGAGAATGTCATCAGGAAAGACCAAACCCAATAATATTTCTAAACTGAACGCTCCTCATCGGAAATCTCGCAGCTTAACCATATGTGCCGAGGACAGGGGGCTTTCGCCTCACCTTCATTTCACCACCCGCATTACCCTCATCTTTTCATCCAATCTTGATTGGCCACCTACCACTTACATTTCTAGCCTTTCCATCAAAACTCAACCGTTTCAAACCCTTAACCCAATCCAAAAGGTGTGCTATGACCAAATTAGAATAGGTAGGTGACCCATGAAGAAGTTCGGAAAAAAAAGAGAGAAAAAAAAAGAGAGAAAGAAAGAAAGGAAAAAAGGAGAAGGAAATGGAAGAAAAAAAAACCAAAAAAAAGGGGAAGAAAGAAAAGAGGGGAGAATAAGAAATTAGAAGGCAGAAATAAGGGTCATGTACACCAGAGAAATAACCCCATCCTAAACCTTCACCTCATCATCCATACACCTCATCATACCCCTCAGCCTTCAAAAACCTTTCATCCATCCATAACCTGCATATGAACCCTCAAATCATTATGAACCATTAAGCCTTCCTCCAGGCATTATCCATCAAAGTTGCGCTTAAAGAACTACGATTGGCCTGATTCCACCTCGGATACATAGGAAAACCTCTTTGACGCCCATCCAATGCTATTCACTTTAGAGAACATTCGTCGTTGAATCAACTGGTCTTTGAGAGAAAAAAATAACAAGAGAGAATAAAAGGCTAGTTTGAAAACCCACTCAGGCGGGCTAGGCAAAAGGAGAGGAAACCTTGGATTTCATCACTATCATCAACCCTCCATCTTCCTTCTGTCGGACTTGGACATCATTCCCTAACCATGTTCCAACCTTTTCCCAAGAGATGATGTCTATCCCATTTGACCATCTCTTCAAGACACGATCATTCTTCAGTGTCTCCCTGTCTCATTCATCAATAAGCTCTCATCTACCATCCCTTTCACTAAAAGTCTTCCAACCTTTTCTCAAGAGATGATGTCTATCCCATTTGACCATCTCTTCTCCCTTTTAGGACACGATCATTCCTAAGTGTCTCCACATCCCATTCACCATTGTCAACCATCTCTTTCACTAAACATCTTCCAACCAACCTTTTCTAGCCTCTTCATCTTATCTTACCCTTTGAGGACCTTTCACCTCGGTCATTAATGCAAGAATGAGGCTTTGTTCTTAATGCCCACTCTTAGCACACCTAAGTGTGGCTTACTTCTCAACAAGAGCGAAAGCAGTCCACATTAGATCAGCGACTAACTGGCAACCACATGATCATGAACAGACTTAGAAACAAGCTACTCTAAACTGGGGGCTCGCGCTACCTTTGTGACATCGTTCAAAACATTTATCTGAGATAACTTCTAAGAGGGACACCTACTCCCTATCATACAAGGTCCGACATCTTCATTCCCATCAACGTCCTAATAGTGGTCTCAAAAAAAAAAAAAAAAGAGAGAAAAAAAGAGAAAAAAATGAAAAAAAACAAAAAAAAAGGAAAAAGAGGGGCTAACTTGAAAACCCTTTGGGCAAGTAAGGCAAAAGGAGAGATTGAGACTCACTACTAAGGACTATGCTTCCTCCTATTCCATGGTCTCTGTGCATCAAATCCACACGAAACTGGGGGCTTGCGAATCTCCAAGGTTCCCTCCAAAGCAAGACAATGTCGTCAAGAGTCTCCACCAAACCGGGGGCTGGGCATACATTAACATAGATTTGGAAGCAGTCAGTCCAAGGTCATCTGCATGAGCATTCAAGAAGCACATTCTTCAGGCCTATTGCCTCCATCATCATTCCCTGACCAATGGACCGAAACATTACTTATCCTGAATTTTCCTGAAATTCCCCACGAGTGGCCTTGATCCTTAGAAAGCATTGCCTTAGGAAAGCATTGTCTTAGTCATTGTCTTAGGAAAGTTTTCTCCTAGAAAAACATTGTCTAATATGGAGTCGGGGGGTTGCCTGCATGTAGAATTGCATGTGTAGAATAGCATAAAGCATCATACGTGTGTCCTGTCTCAGCATAATAGGTTTGCATTGCATCCATATGTCATGTCAGAGTCATATAGAGTCAGTTTGTCTTGCATAGAGTCGGTCTACCATGCATAAAGTCAATAGTCATGCATAAACACATGAACGCATGAATGCTTGTGTCAAAAAAAAACCAAAAAATTGCGGTTGTTTGTGCAAGAGTTTAGTAGACTAATAAGAAGCAAGGAAGTGCAACATCGTTGCTCCAGAACGCAACAATGGGGGCTATTTAAGCCCATATGTTATCTCAATCAGACCGGTCGACATGGTTTACAGTCATTGAGGGCAAGATTAGAGCAATCTCTAATCTAACTCTTCCTGGACAAGTTAGCATACAGTCAAGTCATGCATCATCAGCCAGACGCGAATAGAACCCGTCCGACACGAAAGACAGAATCATTTCTGCTAGACACGAATGGCACATGTCCGACATGAAGGACAGAATCTTCACTTGACTAATACGGATCAGCGACCGGGCAAATTCAAGAATCAATTCCCCACAGTGAAATTTTGGCACCTATGCGCTTGAAGCAAAATTTAAGGAAAATAAGGGTCGTCAGCAGAGTTTCGGTGAAGTTCCTCGGCATCAAATTGCCATCATCAAATCAAAAAATCCAAAGCCGCAGCAGAGCTCGACACAGTCTCAGCAATAAGAGTCGTCGACATCGGGTTCGACGTAATCTCAAGAATAAGAGCCACCGGCATCGCGTCTAGTGAAGTCTCGTCAGCCTCAAAAATGCCATCATCATCAAAAAGACCAAAAACAGGGTCGCCGACGGAGATCGGCGTAAGTCCCCAACATCAGAACCATCGGCATCGTGACCGGTGAAGACTCTACCCCAGGGCCATCGACATCTCGATCGGTGGAGTCCCTCGACATTGAACATGCCAAACAACGACGCCGGGAAAGACTGGAACGACACTGGGAAAGACTGGAACATCAACATCAACCACGACACAGGACGAAGCTTCCAAGTGTCAGCCCACACCTTCAAGTAAGGATGTCATCAAACGCCTGAGATCACTTCAAGTAGGGTGTCATTCTCGCCTGAGATCAGCGCACGATACGCAAAAACTCATCAACAGTCAAATAGAGCATCATTCTTGCTCGAGATCATCCCCAAAGAGGCGCATGCTGCCCGTGACCGCGATGCAGGACTCAACTTCCAAGCATCACCTCAGGCTTTGCAATTCAAAGTCATTTCCATAGGCTTTGCACCACAAAGACATATCTCGACCGGTGTCCATCAAAACAGTTCTACTTTGATTTTCATCGGGCACCATCCGCCTCGGGAAAATCCGATCTTCCTCGGGAAAATCTGGGAAACTCCGATCTGCCCTGGGAAAATCTGCAAGGCATCATCGACAAACTAGGACATTGACAGAAACAAAGAAGAAGGGCATTTCGGATCAACTGCGATCAATCTGCCAGACAGGTAAATCTCTGTATCTCCGGTCATTGTTCAAAATGATCTGACATTCTACTTTGGTTTCTGTGCAGGGAGCCATCACTGACATCAGGTCGCCGCTAAAAGGTGCCATCATCCTCCAGCTGCCGTTAAAAGAGCACTGACCTCTATCAATCCTTTCGGTCGCCATTAAAAGAGCACCGACACCTTCATCCAGCTGCCGCTAAAAGGTTGTTGCTGCCCGGACCGGCTAAAAGGGACCACCTTTCCTCCAGCTGCCGTTAAAAGAGCACCGCTATCATCCATCATCCGGCCGTCACATAAAAGAGCGCCGACAACATCCATCTTCCGGTTGCCACCTAAAGGCCTCCGACAACATCACCAACATCATTAGTCGTCCAACGGTTGCCACCTAAAGGCCTCCAACGACATCACCGACATCATCAGTCGTCCAACGGTTGCCACCTAAAGGCCTCCGATGACATCACCGACATCATCCGTCGTCCAACGGTTTCCACCTAAAGGCCTCCAACGACATCACTGACATCATCAGTCGTCCAACGGTTGCCACCTACAGGCCTCTGACGACATCACCGACATCTTCAGTCGTCCAACGGTTGCCACCTGAAGGCCTTCGACGACATCACCGACATCTTTTGTCGTCCAAAGGTTGCCGCCTAAAAGGCCGTCGACGATATAAAAGGGGCCATCTTCAATCAGGACGCCGTTGAAAGGCATCATCTTCGCAGAAGACCACCTACACTCATCTCCAAGCATATTATGCTACTTGGACCTTCGTCCTATTCGGACTCGATCAAAGTGGGGGCTCTCTGTAGACACTGGATTTTGTACCGGGACAAGTGTACAAACCAGGAACAACAAGAAAAGAGGCTAGAAGGAAAGCAAAGCCACTGGGCCTCCATCAATTAAAAGCCATCGGGCCAACCCACAACAAAAAACCTTCATTTTCCGCCCTTTCCACATAAATATGCCCACCATTTCGAATCTCGTTTTTTCCACAAATCTTGTTGGCCCTATTTCTTTTGATGAGAGTAAAGTACATATCATAAGATTTCCAACGCCTGCCTCAATCGGACTCCAGATGGAAGAGTTATGACCGTTCGAAATTACACTTAGCCAGTTTCAAAGGCCAAGCGGCTTTTACCAATTCCCAAGCCCAGAAATCTGGCCTAGCAAGCAACTCCGACCTATTTTAAATTACAAAAGTCGCTGGGCTTCTGCAAGGAGTAGCGGCCCGCCTTGCTTTGCACGTCACCTATCCGTGCACTTTAATCTTATAAGTCGCCTGGGTTTTACGATTTTCTCTGATTTTGGCACCAGAATCATCCCCATGCAATTCCATGACAATAGCCCCATGTGATTGACTTTTTGACCAGAAAATTCGTAAAAGTCGCTGGGGTTTTGATCTTGCATGGATGAGGACATAATTGTAGAGATATGTCTCTCACATTTCCCTCCAAAACCCTCACTTCACCACCTATAAATACCCATCATTTCATCCTCATTTCACAAGCTAATCCCTCCATAAACCTCCATACACTCATTTTAATTCTCCCTACGATGTCCATACTCTTCTAATTCTCTCCTAATCACTCTCATCATCATTATCTTATCATACCACCCCCCTAACCATCCTCATATACATCCTTCTATCCAAGCTCCAAGCCGAGGCTAAATCAATGGATCAGTCTCCACTTCCATCTCATCCATTCCTAGTAAGGTTTGCTTTTCACTATTGTATTTAATCATGTAATTTATGTTTTAATTCCTTACTTGTACATGTATTTGTAAAATAAACCTCTTTGTTTTATATTGCATGATCAAGAATATAACGTTGTGAAATTCATTAAACTTCTCCCTGCTCTTTTCATTTCAAGTTCGATTTTAGTAGAGTCTGTTTTCTAATAGGCGGACTCGAGAGTTCTTATAATTCTCGAATTCGTAATGTTACCCCCGAACTTAGAAATCGGGTTTCGTAGACCGAATTTATCTTCTTATATTTTTGGTTTGTCGATTTCCTTAAATCGGCAAACGACTCTTTCTTCATTTTACAATCCGTTTAATTATTTAAAATACACGTCTTTGCATTAAAATAGTTAGAAATGATTTAATACTACCATTTTCACTAATCCAAGGCTAACCCAAAAGAAATGCGCAAAGAAATTAGTAAAGGCTATGCGGCCTTTACTAATTTCCACCCATTTCTTCTGGGCCGAGGGAACGAATGGCCCAGCCTAGAAACGTCAAAAGCTATGCGGCTTTTGATGATTTCTGGCGGCCCATTTATTTCCTTTTTGGCCCGGATTCAGTAATGGGCCGGTAATAAATCATTAATAAAATATTTTTGTGCAATTTCGAGTATTTAAATAATATAAATGAATTTGTAAATAAATAAAGTTTCATCACCCCGAAAACGAATTTCATAAAATAAAAATATCCTTATTTAAGGATTAAGCAACCTTAGTCGGCTCCCGATCACTTAAGTAGTGCATCACAGAAAAAGGGTCACTTTTTTCCGGGGTCCTACAGCGGTACTCACACCCCTTAAGTACTTCGTTACATATGAAGTAACCCGAGTTGGGAGTGTAACCCCTCCTTGGAGGGCCATTAAAATTCCCGAAAAAACCGATGTAAAACCCATAAAAATCGGAAAAAGATGTAAAAAAAGTTGATTTACCAACGTGGTTTGGCGTGGGTGGTAGCGGCCCCGCGCCCCTTAAGTACAATTGTATGAATGGAGTGAAACCATGATGGGATAGTAGCCCCTTACGGGCTGCGAACTAATCTCGAACCATGCCAACTGAAAAAAAAAAAGAAGAATGAAGTGGTTGAATAAGTTGCAGGGCCTTCCCTTACGTAACCTGCAACCCTCACCAAGTTAAGGACGACACAAGTGGGGGAGGACAACGCATTGTTGGTTTTTCATTTTCGAAACGAGCTAGAGTGAAGGTTTTTGCTAGGAAATGATCGTGACCGAATAGGGTACACTCGCACTTGTGCACAAGGTCCTTGTTTAGTTGGAGATGTTTGGGGTTGAAATCCTAAAGATTGACAACATTTTGGGTTAGGTGTCCTTAATGTGCCAATATTCGCTTCTTTTGTTTGATTAGCGTTGTCATTATGAGCATTTTCTTCCCTTTTTATAACTAGTTTTGTTTTTCACCTCTCTGTTTCCCCTTTTTCTTTTCATGGCTTTTGTGGGTATAATCGCTATAAACCCTCACAAGACTCACCTCGTCCACTCCGGTTGCCGGGGGCTTTAAAAGGCTTAGTGCATATGCTAAATGCATCTCTTTCCTCCCATGAAAGTGGAGTAGCCGTTTTAGGTAGTTTGTTTTGCTTTGTTTTGCATGGGATGAGCAAAAGCTCAAGTGGTGGGGGGGGGGGGGAGGGGTTGTTTAGCCTGTTTTAAGGCCTAAATTACACTCCCGGCCTCGTAGTTTTTGCTCAATCCCGGGTTATTTTCATGCTTTTAATATGCTTTTTGGTTGTTTTGTAGGTACTTAGAGTTTGAGGAACAAAGCAAGGCAAAGAAGCTAATCAAGGCTAAACAGAGGGGCCCGAGAGGATTCCCGAGCCAAGTCGGACCGAGAAATGAAGAGGAGTACTCGGGCCGGGACGGTAGAGTCATCTTGGAGGAGCAAGGCCAGGGTCGTCGCACCCGCTATAGGTCGTGTAGCGGGCGCGACAAGGCACTCTTCCATGACCAGTTTCGTAGCCGTTGCTATACTTTTGTAGCGCCCAAAGAAGAAAAGTTGGAAGAGGAGATTGAAGGCCATGCCACCCGCGAAAGAAGGGGTGGCACCCGCGACAATTTCATGGAAGAAAACTCAGAGGGAGGTTGGAGTCAGGATAGTCCTCTCACGACCAACCCGTTACATCCTCGAACCCGCGCAGAAATGGAATCGCCCCCTTCGCTCCAAGAACTGTCGTAGCCGCGAAATTGGCCGTCACGCCCATGACGACACTGTTTTATTGTATTTTTCGGCTTGAAACGACTATGTTTTAGGGGTTTTCTTAGCCTTGTATAAATAGTTTTTGTCATAATTTCTCAGCATCTTTTAATTACTTTGGAGCATCCTTTTACGAGCCTTCTGAGGTTGTAGAGATAGAGAGAGAGATTAACTAAAAGGCTAGCAAAAATCCATCTCTATTTGGATTACTTTGGTTGTATTGGGTGATTGTAGTTAAATCAATCGAGAGATTGAAGATTCTATTATCTCTTTTGGCCATTTTTATTCATTCCTTCCATCCATAGGTGATATCTATTCTCTCTCTCTCTATTTTACTATCGTTGATTTGTTCATTAGTTGTTTGATTAGCTTTGATCATCTTTTAACTTGCTTTGTTAGTGATTTCAATTTTATTGTAAATTGTAATAGAATCATGTATAGGTTTGGTTTTGATTGTGCTAGATTAGTTATGAATATGATTAGTGGCTAAGTTCCTAATGAGTTATGGGGTGATTAAGGGTTCTAATGGGTGATTAGTACCGATTTAGTGAATTAGAGAGTTGTTAGTGAAGAAACCTAATTCCTACCTTATTCTTTCCTTCAAGTGAGGTGAATTAAGGATCGAGAGCTTCTTAATTCCCTGAACACTTGCTAGGAAAGATATAAGGACATGATAGTTAATCCTAATCCCATGAGAATGAGGATGAGGTTAACTAGAGAACGTTGCATGATTAACCCCCGGGATCCATGGTGGATCTCGGGGTAGTCAATCCAGGCTTCCCTCGAGAGAGGGAGCTCGGTGGGCTTATTCTAGCAAGATTCTCATCTGGTTTCTTCTATTTTCTTACTTTCTAATCATGGAACCTTGTTTATGACCCCACTAGTTTCCTAAAACCCCCGAAGCCCTCTTTGTGCTATTTGAGTCAAAGCCTGCTTGTTTGTTTGTGCCTTAGTAGTTTAGTAATTCAATCAATAATTGTGTTTTCCATGTGATTTAAACACCCTTCAAGCCAGAACCTTAAAGTTAGGCCCCTCAGCTCCTCTTGGAGAACGATAAAATCAGGTGCTAAAACCACTCATACAAACACCCCTATGAATCTAATAACACCCTAAATGTTTACAACTTTAATTAAGAGTAGTGATAGTTGCATATTAAAACTCAAAATTTGATCGACTTAACATCCTTTATAGTGGAATAGTCCATTGTGTAAGCTGAAATAAGTCCTCTTGAGAACGAACTTCATATACTACATTGTACACCGCGCACTTGAGGTATATGAAGTTTTTGGCGCCGTTTCCAGGGAGTTTGTTTCCGCAGTTGGTTGGATTGGTTCCCAAGAAACGACCTAATTACAAACTAGGAATATAGTTTGCATAAAATTACCAAAGAGAAAGAGGTACATATGATAAAAGGAGAGGGGCAAAGGTGTAATTATATGAGTTATGGGAAAATCCCTCTAAATTGAAAAAAACACAATGCAGTCATGAAGATTCACATATGACACGGCCGAGTCATCTGGTGACATGATCGCGTCACCTGGATTCTACGTAATTTCACGATTTTCATCAAAGGGGACATGGTCGTGACCCCCTACCTAGACGGGAGGTCATGATCCTGTCATGGAATGACATGACCATGTCATATACCTAAGGATAGAGTCTTGGGACCTCAGTGAGTGGCACTAGCGTGTGATGATGCGACACGATCGTGTGCCACTAGTTCTTCTTCTACTCCCTGGTTGATTCTCTGTCATGACTAAAGTAAATTACCTTGGTAGGCTCAAAATCCATATCGCCCTCGGGATGATCCTCCTTAGTTGTGAAATGATCAAATTACCATTGAGTGCCAATTTGATGATGAAACATACTCCTTCGCCTCTTTTTTGCGTTGAAACTCTAGAGTCGCCTTAAAAGGATTTGGAAGGGTCCTAACATCCCAAAAGGTGCGAGAGTTGGAATGTATCAAGTGGCTGACAAATTAGTCAAATTAGGCTTAAGTCTAGAGACTGGTATGGTAAAATTTCTTGATGAACCTCCAGGAGGCTAACCAATTGCTTTATGTGGATTGCATCCAAGCTCGTGACCTTAATATTATGCAATGGTTTTATTTTCTTGAGTAAATGGGCTTAACCCTCCTTTTACACCTAAAAAAAAAAAAGAAAAAAAAAGGCAAGGCTTGATAGTCAAATTGGTAACCATCACATCTTTCAAACTCTCCATCAAGACTCAATTGTTGGCAGAAGGAAAAAAATTTCCATAAATAAAAATTATGACATCCATGGGTCATGTTTTTCATGGCAATATTATACTTATGCCTCACTCATCTACCTATTAAACCTCCTCGTAGTTATATGTTAAATAGGGACCCAGTGCCATTTCATGATGAAATCGAACAATTCAAACGCATAAGCCACTATAGTACATTACCTAAACATGTGAAACCATAAACCATCAGTCTCCAAGTCAGAGTGATGATAAGTGTCTTGAGACAAGACACTATTTAAGTATCTTGCTTTTGATGAAATTAATACATATGATCTTCTACACCATTTCTTTTATAGATAACATTAATTATTAATTATAAGAAACTTGGAATGTGTTGGCCCTATCCAACAATTATAAATGACACCCTAATCGAATAAGCCTCAACTGTTAGGGAAATTTTAGACACTTTATTGTAAATTTTAAAAATTATAGATAAAAATATAATTTTATACCACTTATATGTGGTATTATGGATATAGAAGTCACTATTAAAACCTATAACATTTTTCAACTGATTTAAAACAGTTGGAAAAACCAACTGTTTTAGCAACCATTTCATATTTTTCTAATTTTTTGACTATTTGTCAAGTTTTAGATGGGAAAAAACAATTAGAAATTCTAACCAATTTTGCTAAAATGGTGACAAATTTTTCTTACCAAAATTTTTCTTACTGCTCGAGAAACGGTCGGATTACCAACCGCTTTTCCTACCATTTTCAAACCATAGTAAAAAAGTTGGTATGGAAATTAGTAAGAAAAGTTGGTAGAAAAAACAGTTAGAAAAATAGTTGAAAAATAAGAAAAGTCTAAAATGGTTACTAAAATGGTTTGTTTTCCAACCGTTTTAAATCAGTTGGAAAAAAGTGATTGGTAACATACACATTTTTGAGGGTTTTTGGCCACAAATAATCTGTAATGAGGGGCTTGTGACATAATAATATAAAGTGACATTTCGGCCACTGGTAGTCTGTACCTTTTCACTATTTTCTCACAGAAATCCAGGATCAATTTCCAGCACCGGATAGCTGATGTGGTGACCGGAAAGTATGTTTATTCATACTTCAAAAAGGAAAGTTTCGGTCGCCACTTCAGCTTTTCGGTGCCGGAAATTGATTCTGGATAGGTATAAGAAAATAGTGAAAAAGTATAGACTGTCAGTGGTCGAAAAGTCACTTTAGAATATTCACAGTCACAAGCCCCTCAGTATGGATTATTTGTAACGAAAAACCCTATTTTTAATAGTGAGTCAATTATATCATTTTTTCAATTTAAATGAATATATATATATATATATATATATATATATATATATATATATATATATATATATATATATATATATATATAGACCTGACAATTCTCGACCCGACCCGGAAACCTTACCCAAACCGACCCGCAAAAAAAGGGTTTTGAACACGAAATTCTGACCCGGGACCCAAAAATGACCCAACCCAAAGAACCTGGTAAAAAGCGGGTCAGGTCGGGTCAAGTTTGGGTCGACCCGTTGGGTCAGACACTTTAATTTTAAGTGTTTTGTCTACTTTAGCCTTGTGCAAAAAAATGGGCTCATTTCATGAAAATTAAGGCCCAAAAGTAAAATATTGGGTGACTTTCGAAAGTTATGCGTAGAGAGATACATACAAATGAAATAATGAAATAACAAATGACCAAAACAAAACCCTAACACTGTCACTCACTCACTCCTTCAGTGAACGCTCTAACTCCTGCAGTCCCACCGTTCTCCTCTCTTTCAGTAAAATAGTGTATTATTGTCCAAGGTCAAAGTTCACTGCATTATTGTCCAATACCCTAAAAGTTCAGTATATTAGCATCCCAAAACCCTATATATTACATAAGTACTGTTTATTCGTGGATTGTTGACGTAAACTGCATAATACTTGTAGACTTGAAGATTGACAAATTTTGTCCCTTGGGTGTATAGTAATATGTCTATACAACTATGACATATCGTGGTGGTCGAATTTGGAATGGAATGGTACATTACACAGGTGTCTTTGACAAATTATAATCAATTTTATTAGTTGTAAGTGACTGAGAAAAAGGGCGGTCATGACCTGTAAACCCGAGCCAAACCGCCCGAAATCGGAATACACCCGACCCGTATTTTCCCGAACCTAAAATACACTCGACCCGTATTTACCCGAACCCGATATACGACCGACCCGTAACCCGCCCGCCCGCCCGCCCGTATTGACAGGTCTATATATATATATATATATATATATATATATATATATATATTGTATCAAATCAAAATAGTTAAGAAATATCTTCTCATAAGACACGTGTCATTTTCACTCCAACTTATTTAGTGCTTCTTATGTCCCATGTGGTAAGATACTCGACTTTAAATAGGTACTCTCCTATAATAATTATATATATTTTTGTTGGCTTTCAACAATTATTATTCCACTCGCTCTCTATATATGTATGTCTTTGGTTTTCATCAATAACATTATGAACTCACAATAGATGAATTGAATTGAACCACATAGTAAGACAGAGTAAAGTAATGGAAAAATGACATAAAGCTGTACTTGGAGGTGCTTAAATGAAGTCTGTTTCCATCAGGATGTGAGGACCCTCTCACCAAGCATGAAAGCCTCATTTCAAGAATTCTTCAAGAATTTTGCAGTCATATCATTATCCATCAGAAAAGGAAATAAGTGGGGTTCATCAACTCTCTCTATTCCTATGCCTTTGAAAAATAATAAAAGTTTATAAAGTTCAATAAACAAAAAGGAGCCGACACATCACGATACATATGATATTATATGCAATGAATCAATTTTGAGTTTACTACTATGAACCTATGAGGTATTGCGAAAAGACTTTGATCTAGCGTGATAAAGGCCGCACGTTTACAAGAAGTTCCCAAAACATCATAATATTTAACTGGGGTCATCATATTCAAATTTCATTGAAAAAATAAATCTCAAATTCATATTACTAGTCGGTTGATTTTAAATTATATTGTATTATCAATTTATAAATCTAAGCCAATTAATCTCCTGTACAAGGCTGGTTGGTTTGGGACCACTATGCCTGGGCACAGTTTGCTTTGGTGGGCATCAAGGCATCATAGTTCTTGGAATCATCCAAATTTCAAAGCATCAATCCATGATGCTAGAAACTAGAAACCAAGCTCAAATCAAAAGGCATGATCCACCTGAAGGTTTCAACATACTTCTGCACATAATTTTCATGACGCACTGCGCAGAGTGCAGACATAGGCTGATGGTCTCTTATCACCATACTTATGTGCCTTAAAAAAACTCAGGACACGACAGTATATCTCAATTTGCTTTTGGGGTCCAACAGTTTCATCACCTGATCCATATCTTCCAATGACTGAAATTCACTAGTCTGAAAAAGTAGTACCTTGTGTTTTTACTGAAAAAGATGCAATCAGCAAGGTTACTGACTCGATCCTTACCAGCACAGCAGATGCTTTTCAACAAATCGCCTTTGTCACAGGTATCGACATATCGTAACTGCGGCCCCTGCTGCTTTTCAGTCTTGGAGAACAGCTGGCTCGTAGTCATTATACAAACCAGATGAAACTCTAAATTCAACTGAACTTTGACCAGGTGTCTTCGCTGATCTGACATAACTTATCGTAGACCGTATGTTCTCTGCATCTTCCCATCGTCCCGCAGCAGCATAAATATTTGCCAGCAGCACATAATTTCCAGTGTTGCCTGGCTCCAATTCCACAAGTGCTTTTGCAGCAATTTCTCCAAGTTCAACCCTTCCATGTAGCAGACAAGCACCCAGCAAGGCACCCCAAACAGCTTGATTGGGCTGAAATGGCATCGTTACAATCAAGTCATAAGCTTCTTGCACCTGCCCAGCCCTACCGAGGAGATCAACCATGCATGTATAATGATGCATATATGGAACATTCTTCCATTCTTTAAGCATTAGTTTGAACAGGCTAAAACCATCACCCACTAAGCCAGCATGGCTACAGGCATTCAGAACAGAAGTGAAAGTAACCTCATTTGGTTTAACTCCAGACATGACCATACTTCTGAAATTTGAAACAGCAGCCTGACCATGTCCATGTGCTGCATGACCTGCTATTAAAGCACTCCACAAAGTAATATCCCTCCGATCATGAGGAACCTCTCTGAAGACCTTATTGGAAGAGTCCAAGCTCCCGCATTTTGAATATGCATCAATCAAACCCGTGATAACCTCATTTCTTGAAAGAAATCCCGCTTTGATCAGGTAAGTGTGAATATTAGAAGTTTGCCGCTGATCAGCAAGATTACCATAAGCCGGAAGGATGCTATTGAATGTAACAACATCAGGAACCAATCCTTCATAAAACATTTGTTTTAAGCAGATTAGTGCTGCATTTAGTAACCCATTGTGCAGATACCCAGAAATTATTGCATTCCATGGCGCTAATCTTTTACGTGAACCTTGGACGAAAACTCGGTATCCAAGTCCTAAAAGATTGCATTTTGAATACATATCAATCAAAGCAGTTTCAACAATTACATCTGAGGAAAGCTTCCGCCTAATTACCCAAGCATGCAAGCACTTGCCCTGCTTCAATACATGCAAAATTGCACAAGATTGAAGCAACATGGCAATGGTTACTGCATTGGGTATTACTCCTTCCAGATGCATCAAATAACATAAAGCCAATGCTGTAATTGGGTCACCATTCAAAATCCAACCGTTAATCATAGAGGTCCATGTCACCACATCTCTCTCCACCTTGTCAAAAACTTGTTTTGCTTCGTCCATGGTACCACACTTAGCATACATATCAATCAGTGCATTTGAAATGAGAACATCTTTCTGCAGACCCATTTCTTCAACAATGGCATGAACCGCTCTTCCAAAATGCAAGTTCTCCAGCTCACCACAGGCAGACAGCACAGAAACAACAGCAGCCCGGTTTGGCTGTCCACCACTATTAACCAATTCATCAAACATCAACAATGCATCATCTGGACGACCATTTTTGAGATACCCACTAATCATAGTGGCCCAAGACACCACATCACTCTCGGCCATAGCCTCAAAAACACGCCTAGCCATCTGCATCTCCCCACAATTCACATACATTGCCAGCAAACAATTCAACACACGTATATTTGACCCAAAACCACCTGTTACCACTTTTCCATGAACCATTATACCATGCTTAAGTAGTACCATGTCACCACAAGCCTTGATAACAGATGGGTACGTAAAATTATCCGCACAAAGCTGCTCAGAAGACAGCATACGACCAAAAAGTCTTAAAACTTCACCCGGGGAACCATTCTGCGAGTACATCCTTATAATGACATTGAATAAGAACAGACTTGGTTGGGGCAATTGGTCGAACAGCTTTCGTGCGTAAGGGATAAAACCACAAAGCGCATAGCTTGATGCGAGATTTGAGCGGAGAATCCTGCAGTAACGAGATGGGTGTGACAGTAAACCACAGGTGACGACATGGGCGTGGAGTGTTTCAATCTTTTTGAGAGAACGAGCTTTGGTGTAGCTTTCCAACAGTGATATATACTTGCTTGTGTAGAGAACTGAATGCTTGATCTTTGATGCATGAAGCAAATTAGAGGCCATTCATTCATGAAACATAAATCATAATCACAAAAGTTAAAGTTCATTTCCAAGCCATTGCAAACAGTTGTTCCTCTGTGATCGAAACTGCCGTCTGGGCGTCTGGGTTTTCCTACTCTCCCAAGTTTTCGAAATTTGGCAACGTTACTGTCCAATTTTTTTGGGCAATCTGGAATTTGAAATTCTTCAAATGACTCATAGCAACTCTTCCATCGATCTAAAATGAAGGTGAATTTCCTAACATTCCGGATTCCTGCTCCCGGTCTCAGAATTTCATTCCCGGTTAATTTAATTTGTTTTATTTTCACAAATTTTAATTCGCACCCATTGCGTGCATCAATTGTTATATACATATATTTATTTTTTGTGTGATATACACACAATAAATAAACAAATTTAAAAATCATTGTACGCAATGCTTGCGAATCAAAACTTGTAAATATATAAAAAAAAGACAATAATTAATCCTTTGATGAAAATCGAATGATTAATGTAAAAAAAAAAAGGTTGACACTTAACACTATTGATTTTGCTTAAAAATAAAAATCCTCAATTATAATTTGAATTTGGCTCATGCTAGATGTTGGCAAGTCAGTGCAATTAAAATTATCTTTTTTTCAATTGTTTCACAAAATAAGTTAAATAAGTTCAAGATAAATTTGCAAAACAACTCTTCCAAAAGAATTTAAATAAGATCAAACAACTAAGTTCAGGTTAGTTCAGTATAATAAGTTCAAAATAAGTTTAGATAAGTTCAACTTGTAATAAGCTCAGTCAAAATAAGTAGGAATCAACATGTTCAAAATAAAAATACAGTGAGGCAGAAGCAATATTATTCATTATTGTTTGTTTACTCTCAGTATTAACAATTATGCATTATAGATATGATCATCCTTATGATTGTTTTTTTTTTGTACTTTTATATGATTTTAATTTCTATGGGCCAAGTATTATCGAATATCTTAATGAATCATTAAGTTTCTATTATTTATTTTTGTCATTGGATTCATTGATTGTTAAAAGAATGCAATTATGCAGCTTAGAATAATAATAAAACATAATACATAAGAAACTTTCCCAAAACTATATAAAGGAACAAAAAGATTATCGGTAATACTCTAAATCTGATATATAACGATAATCTTTAAATCCAATAAATATATATATATGAATTGTATCATGTACATACTTTTTAAATAATTTTGACTTAAAATATATTTATATACTAAATAAAATTCCAACGTCTTTGTCTTTCTCACCGTTTCTCTATGATACACACACATACATGCATGATTTAATTTAAGACCACATTCTCTTATGCGGCTGGCAGGCAGCGGTGCCACAAGGTACTGCAACTTTACATATTCCACCACAACCCACCATAATCTACCACAACCGACCACAATCTACTTTTTCTAATTTAATATATCTTTTTATAAAAAGTTAAATTTATCATATTCCACCACAACTCACTACAACTTTCCCTAACCCACCACAATTCACCACAACTTTTCCCAAACCACCACATTTCCTCCAAACCGCACCGAAACTAGCTGTATAAAAGAACGGGGCCTAAGACCAATCAACATATTATGTAGATTTTATGATTTTTCTTATTTTCGTAAATGATACAAAAATTTATATATGTATGGTTTAATTTATTTAACACCAATCAATATATTAGGTAGATTTTATGATTTTTCTTATTTTCATAAAATAATATGAAGTAAACGACGACGGTTCCATTGTGAAAGATGGAAATAGAGAATATATATGAAAAATGCACTAACTAAAAATATGGTGGTTTAGTGGTATAGAAATTGGAGGGTTTTCCTTTGCATTAGACGTTCAATCTTAGTGGTAACAATTCCTTTGATAACTATTTTGGTGCAAATAAAAATATTGTAATTACTATTATATCCTTATGATTAATCAATGGCAAGGGGTGAAATGGGCAAAGTGAAATTTACATACCGTAAATCCCTTTGGCTTTATATATTACATAGATTAATGCTAACTACTTTTAGCACTTGATGAGGAACAAAATGAATTCTTCAGGTAAAAATAAGTTGCCTTTTCATTGATGAAATCTCCCAATTGTGCTGTGTAGGAGATCCTTTTTGTGAGAGTTATCTTACTTCAATGACGGATTTGGGCACTACGCTAAAATCCGAACTTGGAACCTAATACCATGTAGTTTAAAGTTGATATAACTCTGACATTATGTAAGAATGCATTAAAATTCACTCTATGAACATAAAGACTTTCTTTC
This sequence comes from Portulaca oleracea, assembly GCA_029582165.1. NCBI lineage: Eukaryota > Viridiplantae > Streptophyta > Magnoliopsida > Caryophyllales > Portulacaceae > Portulaca > Portulaca oleracea. The sequence continues at coordinate 4,389,883 of CM055892.1, forward strand.
AAAGTGCAACTATTTTGGTAAAACTCAATCACCTAGAAATCTAGAATAAGTTGTCAAAGATCTAGAACAAACAACCAAATTGGACCTAATAACAAAGAGGTATGCAAGGAGCTGAAACAATCTCAACACAATTTGAGTGTCAAACTTTCAAATTTTTCATGGGCATTAGGAAGGCTACTACAAGAATGAGGAGGAACATACAGGAGAAGTGGGAAATTATTATTTTTTTCTCTATAGTGGGGTTGAGTGTAAAAGTATATATTTAGAGGATACATGCCAAACTCAATAGTGGTTCTTTGTAGCATGAAAAACGTGCTAAGTCAACTAAAATGGAAATAAAATAGCAAACTCATCACTAGAGGCTTGTTGATTTATATGACAAATAGGGTAACTCAACCAAAAAGTTTGAAAGAGGTAAATATATCCAAATATGAAAGATCTAACCAAAGTACAAGAATCATAGCAAAATCCATGCATTGGTAATCCAACTTTGTGTCAATGTAATGATATGCATTCTGCACCGACAAGATCATTAAAAATGATTTTTGTTTCACGTAATGACACTAATCAATACATGAAACATTGTCGAATGATCACCCACTGTAAGAAACTAGAAAAGGGAAGCAACATCACTTAAGCAAGCACAAAAAGATGCAAAACAATGAACTTAAGGTTAATGACAGATGTAGAGTATTGTCTCTAAAACCCAAAAAAAAAAGCAGATTAAATGTCACTCAACTTGTCCAAAATGTCAAAAATATCACCATAAAGTTTTTGGTCAAATCGTTGCCATGAATGAGATATAAACCTAATTAACATGTCATTATGAGTACAGGTTATCGGTTGAGTTGTGTTTAATGTCGATTAGACTTTAGTTAGGGATTTTTATTCTTGGGGATTTAAATAATCTACCTACCAACCATTTTACTCCTTTTAAATTCTCACCTCACCACCATTAACGACACTCTTCTTCTTCTTCTTCCTCATATCCTCCAAGTAAATCACTCTCCCTCCATTCATAGCTCTCTCCATGTTTTTGCAATTTTGCCGAAAAACGAACCCCTGAAAAAATTGCCACATTTTCTTTAACCGGAAAAAACAACCAAGAAATTAGGGCTTGCAAAACATGTGCATGTTTTTTGAATTCGGTGAGGTTAAACTACTATTGGTTGGAATGTAAGGTGAGGAGCGTATGCGTAGCGGGAATAGAAGAAATGCGTGATAATAATAATGTCAATGTTAATCTTAAAGAATTGATAACCATAAACTTAATAGAAGAGGAAGGTAATAATAACAACCCAAGAAATGCACCAAGAGCTTGATCACCAATGGAACTTGATATGTTCTTTGATAAAGGATGACCCACCACCAAGAACTAGTACCCCACCATGACTAGATAGAGGAAATCCACCACTAATCAATAAAAGAATGACTTAATTTCACAACCATCAACAATGCCATGGATAAAGAACACAAGATTTTAGAGAGAGTTTTGAGTAGGTCTCAAAAATACCTTTTTCATTCATCAAAAGCTAAGTCTCTCTCTCTTTTCGAATTATCCATATATAGGTAAGGATAGAGATAGAACCCCAAAATAGATTAGCACTGAAAGGGCCATTAACTCAAGAGTTAATTACATTCCAAAGCCTAATCAAACCCACCAACACATTGGGAAGGAAAAGACTTAAAACATAATTACATTGATTAGAAAATAATAGAAAGGGAAAAAACCGAATCAGCAGGGCCGTCGCGGCCGTGACACAGGTCGTCGCAGCCGCGACGGATTGTCATGTACGAGGAGGCACCACAAGTATTTGGTCATCGTGGGCATGACAGACGATGTAGCAGTCGCGACAGGACGGAAGGAGAAAACTCTACGGAAATCGTCTCCATGAGTCACGGTCGCGACTAAGGATGTCACGGCCGCGACGTTATTACGATGGATTGACGTCCCGGTCGTGACGCAGCTGTCGCGGTAATGCGGATCACGCATGTTTCTAGATGTCACGAGTGCGATCCTCTCGTACGGGTGTGACGACCCTAAGCCTCCAACTCCTTCAAATGGTAAGTCATGGTCGTGATAGTCATTGTCGTCATGACAGGACCGTCGCAAGCGGTCGCGACTAGACCATCGCGAGAACGACGACCTCCTGCTCCAAAGGCTAAAATTCCATGGACAAAAGAGGGGATGGGGAAAGCAGGGGTCGCGGTTGCGACCGGAGGAGTCGCGCCCCGACGTCATGCTCCTCAGCCATTGACGTCTCCAAGGGCCTGTCATAGTCATGATGGGCCTGATGGTCCCCTTTCCTCCTTTCTTCTTCTCCTCCTCACCTCTTCTCCGGTCCGATTCTCCTTATTCTTGGAAATATGAAAGAAAGCCCCTTTAAAGGCTATCACGACCCTTCCATTGGATGATCGTGATCACTTGGCTTGACCCCAGGTTGATGTGGAATTGGAGCGATTCGGCCGGCCGAGAAGCAACCCGTTTGGCCCAAGTAATAGGGGCCGAGAAAGAAACCTGTGATGCTTCAGAAATGTAAGGTGAGGTTCTCCTTCACCCTTTCCAACCCCTTCACGAGGTTTGCCAGAAGTGAGAATTAGGGGACTTGTAGTGGGTTTGAGTCCTTCGCTCCGGTGGATGAACCCTTACGTGATAGGGTAAAATCTTTAGCAACAACCAAAACTGTGAAGAGCGTTACCCTTGCTCGTAACTTCGTGTAGACGCTGGAATCTATCACCGACTTTGTAATCAACAACAACCTAAATTGTTAAGAATTCTTTTGTTCGTTACTTGCATTTTAATTAATTATGGGATGTAGTGCGGGGGAATTAAGAGAAAAGTTAAATAAATATTATACTAATATTTGTATGCAATGGTGAACTTTTTCATTTTAATTAATTTACGTCACTCCGTTTTCAACAAAGCTTTGCCCTTCCTTTTCTCTTTTAGTTTAGGTTAACACCGTTAAAGATGGAGTCATCTAATCCATCAGATGTTAGTAATTATTTCAATACTATTAAGTCAGACTTTAACCACATATCGAGATATTACAGTAAAAGAATTAGAAGAGCACGTCAAGCAAAGGTAATTTTTCCTGAGTTTTATTAAGGGCATTTCGTCACAAAAAGTTGTTGGGAGGTGTCATACATTTCTAACAACTGACTGTAAGGGGCGCACTTTATTTTATTCCCACTTGTGGAGGACCAAGTTTTGAAACAACTAACTTTGTAGCCGGATGACTTTCAAGCAAGAACTCGCCTGAGGCCGGTGACAATTGGTACGGGTTATTAAATTTGAATCAATGAGGGAAAATACCTAACTTTTCTCTATTTACTTCCAATTGGTAGGAGTGACTTTCAAGCAAGAATTCTTGTTTATATAAATAGACTCTCTCTTCCAACCACGACATGTATGATATGCAAAATCAGAGAGAGAGAGAGAGAAAGAGAGAGAGAGCGGCTAAGGTTGAAGAGAAGTCACTCATTGAAGATAGAAGATGGCAAGTAAACTACAAAATCAAACTCCTTCTTCATTTTTTTTTGGGTATCTTTGTTGAATTCATTTAGGGCTTTCATAAGATTGTTAGGAATCACTCAATTGCGTTAAGGGTTCGGAAAATTAGGGTTTCATCTAGGGTTTTGCATGTTACTATTCAACTGTTTTTTTGAAGGTTTATTGTTTATGTAAATGGAATGGTTTGGTTTGCGTTTGTCGGGCTTTCAAAAAATGGTGTTGCTCATGAGGTTTTTAGGGCTTCGAATTTGGGAATTGAAGTATGAAAGTGTTTAGCTTTTTCGATTGCGGATAATGTTTGATTCTTAGGGTTTAGGTTAAAATATGAAATTGTGTGTTGATTGTGATGTTTAGTTATGTATAGATGGACCGGACAAGGCATTACTAAAATGTGTCTATTACAAACCATTTTTTCCAACCAATTTTAAATGGTTGGAAAAACCAATCATTTTAGTAACCATTTCATATTTTAAAAATTTTTCAACTATTTTTCTAATTTTAGGTGCGAAAAACGGTTGGAAATTCAACCACTTTCGCCAAAATGGTGAGGAATTTTTCTACCAACATTTTTCCTACTATTTGAAAACGGTTGGAAAAACAATTGGTGTATTTTTCCTACCAACCATTTTTCCAACTGTTTTCAAATAGTAGGAAAAATGTTGATGGGAAAAATTTCCCACCATTTTGGCGAAAGTGGTTGGAATTTCCAACCATTATTCGCACCTAAAATTAGAAAAATAGTTGAAAAATTTGAAAAATATTAAATGGTTACTAAAATGGTTGGCTTTTCCAACCATTTTAAATAGGTTGTAGAAAAATGGTCGGTAATACACACATTTTTAGTTGTCATTCTACCTCTCATAAAGTGATTCTCCTTCAAGCTTAGTAGCAATATGTAATTATGTAATGGACAATTATGCTTTTCTATATGATTTAAGTATGTATGTGGGATGGTAGTAGAATATAGGTCATGGGAAAGGTAGCAGATGGCAGATAGTGCTAACAAATTTTTGGACCTCTACAAAATCTTTTGTAAAATGATTGTAAGTAGCTACCCAAAATGTAAGTTGTTGGTTAATGAATGAAGGCCAATTGGTAACTCCTAAATATTGGTATAGTTGATCTGAACTTGGGTAAAGGCCAGGCCATCACCAAGAACTAATAATCCACCTTGAATTTGCTAAAGGAAATCCACCATAAAATCAATAAAGGAAAAATTTGCAACACCGTGTTCAGGCAAAAAATTACGATATTTTGTCTGCACCTTTATATTTAATTTAGCTCAAAATAAACATTAAGTTAGAATTGTTATGTAGTTTATTTAAATTTTGCAGGTTGATGATAAAAGTTGAAAAATGGACCGGAAAGGGAGTTTTTGGGCTTGATTTGGACAGACACGGACCGACCAAGATTTAAATTGGGTTGAAAAAAAATAAAATAAAATAAATAAAAAAAAGGGCCTTCACGTGGCCACTGCCCAACCACAAACATAATACCTCTCTCCTCCTTTATTCATCATCATCCTTCATCATCATCATCATATCATCACCATACCCACTCCATCAAAGACCAATTGTTCTACCATTTTTTTCTTTATATTTCAACCATGTTCAACTAATGCCCACCAAGCCCCCTTTTTTCGCCAGAATCATAACATATCCAAGCTTTCCGGAGCCACCACCACAATAAAGTCATCAAGAATCTGGCAACGGTGTAATCGAGTACAACCAACCGAGTAAATCACGTAGTTGTTGAAAACGTCGAGCAGCTAAATCGAAGCATTTGTGGATTATGGGTAGTTAGGTTGGGTCAAAACTCTTGTATAAAAAGAGCAAGATTTTTCAACAAGATCAGGTATTAATGGCCATTAGATGGAGGATAGCCTTGTGGGCCTCAGAAGTGAAAGGAGTGGAAGAGTTTTCAGCTGTTGAGCTTGCTTGCAATTTGGCTTCCCTGCCAAATAGATTCATATAGGTAAGCTTTTTGTCGCATGTGTTTTGGGGGGTTGTGTTATTTGTGATGCAGAGAGTGTGCAGCTGTGTCTAACATTGGGCAAATGCACAGGAGAAGGAAGATATATGGGACAAGCTTTTGAGTGAGAAAAACAAGTGTCAGGAATACTTTTATGCTGGGATTTTTTTTTGCTTTATTGAGCTTTCTTTATGAGGCTCCTTTGTTTTTTAGTTTATTTTCATCTTGTTGGGGCTACTGGTGTACATTGGCTCTAGGATGGGTGTGCACTTTTGCCTATCTTTTGCTTTTGGCACTTGACTTTAGTGTGCTGAATAAATGGGCTTAATGGCCAAAATTATCGAAAAAAAAACAAAGTGGTAGGAAGAAGGGATGGGGATATCAAGTTCTTTTCTTTCTATTTCCCAGTTTTAGTTTCAATTTTCAGTCTCCAATCTTGGTTTCAGCCTGTATTTGTTCTAGTTTCAAGTTGTAATTGTCAGTTTCAAGTATTAATATAGCCCCTGTTTCGACCATTTCTCTGTTCCAGTTTATTGTCCTTTCCGATTCCGGCACTGGTTCTTTTCTCCTTCTTCTTTTCACTCTTTCTTTCTTTCTTTCTTTCTTTCTTTCTTTCTTTTTATTTGGTCCATGCTTAATCATACTGCTATTTTGATTAATTTTGCATATGATAAGAATATGTCTTGCATTGTTGCTCTGTGTTGGGTGTTTCAAACTGTGTTTTTTCGAGTTGAGTTCCATTAATTTCTTATTTTTTTCGTGCGTCCAGTGCAACAAGATTTAATTTTTTATATTTTTATTTATCTATCTACGTAACAAGGGTTTCAATTGTTTACTTATTGTTTCATTATAGTTTGTCTAGTATGTCAATGTTTTATTATTATTTTATTATTATTTTACTTTATAGCCTTTTCCCTATTGTTTCATCCTAGTTTGTCTAGTGTGTCAGTAATATCAATGAGTATTAAGCCTAGTACCATTATATATTTATTTACTTCTATCTATTTATGTATTTAGTTATATTTTACGTTTACTTGGTGTAGGGAAAGTCTATGCATACTTATTTAGTAGTAGTATATTTATCTAGTTTTTCTTTCTTTATTTATTTTCTTACGTTTATGTTATAAACTAATTTAAATTGTTTTTTTATTAGTTTGCTAATATTTTGTTGGTTTTTATTTTGATACTACCGTCTTCGTGGGATCGATCCGTATTTGCCGACTACACTACAAGTGGACACCGTGCGCTTGCGGTCATAATTCAGAATCAACAAGTTCTTGGCGCTGTTGCCGGGGACGGTTAGTCTTCGATTTACCCACTTTTATTTAGCAAACTTATTATCCTGTCTGTTTCTTTAGTTTTTTTTTATTGTTATTATTCTTTGTTTGTCTTCTTTATTTTATTTTATTCACTAGTTAGATTAAACCACTTTTATTTGCTTTCTAGTTTATAAAAAAAATCCAAAAAAAAAAATGATTGTAGGTGTTGGACATTGCATGAGTGTTTGGGTTAGAGATCCTAAAAGAAGAAGACTCATTAAGGTTGAACTTGAACATGAACCTGATAAAATGGCTGAAGCACAAGGAAACCAAAAAGCTCTTAATGAGATTTTTTACCCTCCTCGCTCAACAATACCTTCATGTGTTTAATGTGCCTGATCTTGGAAATAATGTGAGCCTTGAACTGAAACCATATTACACTCAAATGCTTCCTAAATTCACTGGAACTGAAGATGCTTATTTATTTTTGAGTGAATTTGAAGAAGTGTGTGCTATGATGCCTTTTCATAATGTTTCTATTGATGTGGTTAGACTGAGATTTATTCCTTTTGCTCTGAAAGATAATGCTAAGAAATGGATGTACAGTTTGCTTGCTAAGTCTATTGCTACATGGGATGATTTTGTTAAAGTCTTCTTGCGTAAATATTTTCCTAATGGAAAAACTGTAAAATTAAGGAATGAAATCAATCAGTTTGTTAAGTTAGATAAGGAACCATTTTGGAGTTGCATGGATAGATTCAAAAACATGTTAGCCCATTGTCCCCACCATGGTCTAGAACAATGGCGTCTGTGCCAAATTATCTATGAGAGTCTAGACCAACATACTAGAACCATGCTAGAGTCTATGTGTCAAGGTGGATTCTTATCTAAGGATCCTAAAGTAGCATGGGAATTTCTAGAAGACCTAGCTGAAAAGTTAATGCAATGGGAGACCACTAGGGGTGACAGTTTAATCTCTATAATCGCTAGTTCCAAAGGGGGTACGCAGGTGGTGTCTATCTTGAGCCATGTAGAGTCTAGGTTTGCAGCCTTAGAGAACCAGTTAAGGGAGTTGACCACTCCTCAACCAAAAAGCAATACATGCTCTTTGTTCGGCCTCGTTTCGAGCCGAATTTCTTCTCTTTTATAGGGTATATTTGCTTGTTTTAACCCCTATTTATATATTAGATATAATGATTTGGTGTTTTGTAGGAAAATAAGGAGTTAGAAGAAGTCTGGGCTTAATTGAAGGTTTTTAGGGAATCCCGAGCTATTTCCCGAGTCAAACCAAGTCAACCCGAGCCGAGATCCGAGTCAAACCAAGTCAACCCAAGCCGAGAGCCGAGGCAAAACCGAAGTCGGAAATTCCATATCAAGATTGGCGCAAACAGGGGAACGGTACAAACTTAAAGGTTTGAAATACGTGTGCCTTCACCCTTTGGGTCATAACTCCTTCGTTACAACTCCGATGGCTCTGAAATTTTGGGAGCTTAAAGTACACACCGAGAGCTTTCCATCGATATCTTACGGGCCTAAAACGGAGTTCGGATGAAGAAGTTATGCGTGTTTGAAGTCGGCAGGGAAAACTGCCCAGAACGCTTGCTCGCCCGAGCCAAATTTCTGCTCGCCCGAGCAAGGGTTCTGGAGCAACAAAAACACCAGCCAGAACGCTTGCTCGCCCGAGCCAAATTTCTGCTCGCCCGAGCCACACTGTCTGCAGACGCGCGTGCTGCGATTGTTCTAGGGTTTTGGGGTTGTATTTTTCCTTCTTCTATAAATACCCACTTGTATTAATCTAAATAATCAATTAGCCTAGGTAGTTTAGGAGTAGAATTAGATTTAATTGCTTTCCTTTATTTGCTTTAATCTCTCTTAATTGTTCTTCAAGTTTTCAATTGTTCTTCATTGTTCTTCAAGCTTTCTTTGATTTCTAGCATTTGTATTCAACTTTCTCAAGCTTTCTCAATTCAAGCAAGTTTCCATTGAAGTTTTACAAGCTTTCTCTCTCTCTCTCTCTCTCTCTCTCTCTCTCTCTCTCTCTCTCTATAATTGCCATTGTTGACTTGTTTCCCAAGCTCTATAGTGTTAGCCACAATCAACTCCATTTTTAGTGGGGAGGAGGGTCAAGGAACTCCAATTCTACTTACTAGTGAGAATTTGGGGAGTTCTTGGTAATCCAAACCACAATTTCTTGTTTGTTCGGGGGAAATTCAAGTGTAGATTGAAGGTTTATTGAAGATTAGTCATCAAAGGTATAATTTCTCATTCCCAATTTCATTGTTCATTTATTGTCTTCATTCATGCCTTTTAATTGCTTTCATCTTTAAGTGCTTTCTTTTAATTGCTTTCTTTATTATTATCATGTCTAGGTTAGATTTAAACGCTTTCTTTACATAATTTATCGCTTTCCGCATTGTGAGAAAACCCCCTTTCCACAAACCGATTACCCTTAATCAAGCCTCACACCCATCCCTGAGATCGACAATCCTTACTTAAAACCACAAAAATTACAACCGAACAATGGCGCCGTTGCCGGGGATGGCGTTATTTGGTAGATTAGGCTATTGGTTTGTGTGTACATAGTTTATTGCTTTCTCGATTATGCTAGAAAAATGTAGCGAAAAAAATTGAATATTGAAAAAAGTGAGAAAAGAAAAGAAAAAGAAAAAAAAGAAAATTAGAAAAATAGAAAAAAAGAGAGAGTTATGGATAGTCCCCAATTCCCTCAATTTGAGCATGAAATATTTTGGAGGTATTTTGCTAGATTGCATGACTACCGTGTTCAATGTGAATTATATGGTATCTTTTATGATACATTATCTCTTTTGGGAATTGTTAGTGAGGTTGTGAATTATGAGACCCGAAACCTTTTAGATTATTACGGGTTTTCTAGTTTAGGTGAAGAAAAAGCATGGGAGTTACTTGAATGGTTGTCTAGGGATTCCTATGAATTTGAGCAACAAAATGTTAGTCCTAGCTTCCAACCTCCTTATGCACCACCCTTTGGGACCGAAACTGAACAATTATGTGAATACCCCGTGTATGTTGATGATCAATCTTATGATGGGGGATATGTGGAAAACTGTTATGATCTTTCCCAAAGTGCCGATGTTGAGTCTCCTTCCGTGTGCTCCTTGTGTGATTCGCCGTATCATAGTTCAATTTCTTGTTTGCAAGCTACAGTGGTTTCCTTCAAGGCAGAAGTAGAAAAATTATGTGCGAACATGAATGAGTATATGCGTGAATTTGTCCATGAGAGTAATCAAAGGGTAGTAACTCCGTCTTCACAAATGGTTGATTCGAATGTTGATGTAGGTCATTCATCGTCTTTTAGTCCTGAAATGCAAGTTGATTTTTCTGTGTATGATGAGGATGGTGACTATTATAACCGACCATGCCTTGGACTACTTAGTGGTTCCTTAGCTCTAGCCCCACCTAGTGAGCATGATGAACTTGTTGATTCTATGTGTGATGATGTTGAAATTGATGAAAACATGTTAGACAATGAACCGTTGTCCACACCATTGTCCATGCCTTTATGTGAAGAAAAGATTGAGTTTAGTGAATGCCGTGATGTAATTGAGCATAATCTTGTTGAGAGTGAAATTGAATCTGTTGTGATTGAATGTGTGCTTGATAACGATTTGTTCACTTTCATTGAGGATCATTGCATTAGTGAGGCATTAGCTACCCTTGTATGTGAGTCCATTGATGTGCATACCCGTGATGATGAGCATAATTCTTTGGGGAATGATCATGTTTGTTTGAACTTGGTTGTTGACAATAATGCTTTTGATGATGACATGCTTTATGAGTCATTCACGATGAGTTATGACCCTGAACCTTCCACTTTCACTTTTGATGTTGCTTTGGATGATGCACCTTTGTCTTTTGATGTTGATAGTTCTTCTAGTGAGTCTGATATTGATGAAGATGAAGATGTGGTTGTGTGTGATGTTGGGAGTGTTGTGATGTGGTCTAACCCTCTGTTTTCCTTATCACCTATTGTGATTGTAATGTTTATTTGGATGAGAGTGGAGATTTGGAATTTGTGATTGATGAAAATTGCATGGAAATTGAGTTTGAACCATTGTTTGCATCCAAATCTTCGCATGAGCATGTTCAGAAATGTGTTGTATTGCCTCCTTCCGTTGATTTGTCTACCTAATCTCCATTTACGAGTCAATGGGAGGATCCATTTGTCATGTCTTCTTTCACCGTGCCTAGAAAAGTCTTGTATATTCATGAATTTCATCAGTTCTATGACTTTTCTAAGGCATTTGATAAATTGTTAAGAGCACTAATGTTTGTTTATGTGCTATTGCGAGTGTGCTCTTACCACCGCCATTCTGAGATGCATGAGAGGATGCATGATTTGTTACTCCGGGCGTTGAATGGTTCTGACATGATGCCCGATATCTTGAGGTGAGAAGGAGTGAATTTCTTGATAAGATGCCTTTGAGGTAATATCCTTCCTCACCCTTCTTGTATAATTAGTGAGTTGGTCTTTCTTTTCTTCTTTTATTTTCTTTTTGTGTGTGTCTTTTTCTTTTATTTTGGGGTGCTTGCTTACCTACTTCTGTTTCCATTTTGAGGACACGACAACCTCTTTGTGTTGGAGTGGGAGGGTAGTATGTATTCCGGTTTTTGAGTCCAAAGAAAAAAAAAAGAAGAGTAAAAGTCGTTTTGTAAATATTTTAGTTTGTTTTCTTAGTTCATTAGTCCTTAGTGTCTTGTGTAGTTTGTTTTTCTGTTTGATCTTGCATGTGAACCATCACACATAGTATGTTTTTCTTGTTTATTTCTAACCTTTGGTGTGATGTTCCTTGGATCGTGGATTGAATGTGCTTGATTGAAGACCTCGAGGTAACCTCTTTCCACTCTCTTTATGTGAATATATCGATGATCCATGTTGCATGCTTGGTTTTCTTTTGGGTGGCGAACCCCTTGAATGTGAATGTTGGGATTATATTGTTGTTGGAGCCGTGTGGGCTCGGTCGCCACCGCTTCTTATGTGACAAGTGTTTTGTATATATGTTCTTCTTGGTTTTCTACCTTGCTTGAGACACCCTTTTTCTCACAATAGGGACATTGTGATGTCTTGTGTTGGAGTGGGGGTGATATCTTTTATTGTTCATGGGTAGATTACCTAGTTTTGAGTCTTTGTTTTTGTTTTTTCATAGTTTGTGTCTAAAAATTGAAAATTTTGTGTGTGAAAAGAAAATTAAAAGGGGAGAAATGTTGTGAAAAACCCAAAAGTTATTTTTCTTTTTGAGGATGTTTCCGTTCACAGTTGTGTAGATAGTTGTCTAATCGGCTGATTTAGTCAGTTGGAAGCGGTCGGTATGAATAATGATGGGTCTTAGGAAGGATTTTTGCCATGAATTATCTCTATTAGACCTTTACATGGAATGGGAAAGCGGAATCCTCAAATCTTACACGCTTTGACTGTGAATTCTTACCTAAGTTAGACGGTTTTAGTTGTTCAATTGCTTAAGCTCTTAATTAATGCATTAAATAATTATTGTCGGGCCTACCGTCATGGGTTGGTTTGGGTGGATCGGCACCCTATGCCCCTTAAGTGCAATGACTCACGTATGGAGAAACCCAGCAGGGAGGGTAACCCTTTGCGAAGGCCGGTGCTTAAATCCCGCTAAACCCGACACAAACGCTCTAAAAGACACAAAACGGATTGAGTGGAAATAAAAGAGCGTAGGTTTTGAAAAAGAAAGAAAAGAGCGAAGCAAGAAAAAGGAAAAAAAGAGTAGAGCAAAATAATGGTAAGAAAGAGAAAAGTAAAAAAAGAAAAGAGCAAAGTAAGAAAAAGAAAGAAAAGAGAGGTTAAAAGAAAAACCAAGAGTGAAGTAGGATAGATAATCCTGAGCTTGAGCATGAGCACAACTCTGATTGTCTGGTTTAGGATAGGAAGGACCGACTAGAGCCCACTTGCACATATGCACGAGGTGTTTTGCTCATCAGGAAGTGTTTTGGTTCAAAATCTTAAAGATTGGCAGTTTTCAAACCTTCGTGTCTTAATTTGTTTATACTTGCTTCTTCCAATTGATTGTTGAGGCGGGTTTGGGAACTAGGTGCATGATTGGGGACGGCAATATCTTCTTTGCTTTTGTTTTGTTTCGTTTTTCGCCACTTCTTTTTCTTTCCCTTTGTCTTTTCTCGTGGCTTTTGTGGGTATAGTTGCTATAAACCCTCACGAGACCTACCTCGTCCACTCGGGCTGCCGGGGGGTTTAAAGGGCTTGATGCATGTGCTAAATGCATCCGCGATTCCTGCGAAAGTGAGTTAGGTTTTTAGTTTTTCTTTTAGTCCTTTTCTTCGTTTTTAGTTTGCTCAGGCGAGCAAACCCTTGTGTTGGAGTGGTGTTCGGCCTGCTTTAGCGAATTTCTTCTCTTTATAGGGTAAATTTGCTTGTTTTAACCCCTATTTATATATTAGATATAATGATTTGGTGTTTTGTAGGAAAATAAGGAGTTAGAAGAAGTTTGGGCTTAATTGAAGGTTTTAGGGAATCCGAGCTATTTCCGAGTCAAACCAAGTCAACCCGAGCCGAGATCCGAGTCAAACCAAGTCAACCCAAGCCGAGAGCCGAGGCGAAACCGAAGTCGGAAATTCCATATCAAGATTGGCGCAAACAGGGGAACGGTACAAACTTAAAGGTTTGAAATACGTGTGCCTTCACCCTTTGGGTCATAGCTCCTTCGTTACAACTCCGATGGCTCTGAAATTTTGGGAGCTTAAAGTACACACCGAGAGCTTTCCATCGATATCTTACGGGCCTAAAACGGAGTTCGGATGAAGAAGTTATGCGTGTTTGAAGTCGGCGGGAAAGCGCTTGCAACGCTTGCTCGCTCGAGCCAAATTTCTGCTCGCCCGAGCAAGGGTTCTGAGCAACAAAACACCAGCGAACGCTTGCTCGCCCGAGCCAAATTTCTGCCGCCGAGCCACACTGTCTGTGACGCAGCGTCTGCGATTGTTCTAGGGTTTTGGGGTTGTATTTTCCTTCTTCTATAAATACCCACTTGTATTAATCTAAATAATCAATTAGCCTAGGTAGTTTAGGAGTAGAATTAGATTTAATTGCTTTCCTTTATTTGCTTTAATCTCTCTTAATTGTTCTTCAAGTTTTCAATTGTTCTTCATTGTTCTTCAAGCTTTCTTTGATTTCTAGCATTTGTATTCAACTTTCTCAAGCTTTCTCAATTCAAGCAAGTTTCCATTGAAGTTTTACAAGCTTTCTCTCTCTCTCTCTCTCTCCTCTCTAATCTCCATTGTTGACTTGTTTTCCAAGCTTTATAGTGTTAGCCACAATCAACTCCATTTTTAGTGGGGAGGAGGGTCAAGGAACTCCAATTCTACTTACTAGTGAGAATTTGGGGGATTCTTGGTAATCCAAACCACAATTTCTTGTTTGTTCGGGGGAAATTCAAGTGTAGATTGAAGGCTTATTGAAGATTAGTCATCAAAGGTATAATTTCTTGTCTCTAATTTCATTGTTCATTCTAGATTTCCATTCCTTGCTTTAATTGCTCTATTTGATTTCATGCTTTAAATTGCTTTCTTATTTATTATCTTGTCTAGATTAGTTTATTGCTTCATTTACATAATTTATTGCTTTCCGCATTGAGAAAAACTCATTTACACGAACCGATTACCTTAATCAAGCCTAAACACCCATCCCTGTGGACCAACATCCCTAACTTATAAAATGACAAAAATTACAACCGAACACGCTTGTTGCCAATTCTTAGACTATACCTTAAGTGCTTGCCCTCATTATGCTTACCAACTGTCAAATGCAACTGAGCAAGTGAACATGGTCTACCAAAGACCAAGAATTGACCCTTTTGCCCCGACTTACAACCCAGGGTGGCGTAATGACCTTAACTTCTCTTGGGGTCAAGGTCAAAACATAGGAGGACCTAGCACACATACTGGAGGGTTTCATGGAAATGCCTCAGCCCAACCACCTCCTAACCAAGGTCAACCTAGACCACCTCTTGTCCCAGTTGCTCATATGCAACAACCTCCGGGCTATAATGAGATTAACAAAAGATTTAATAATCTCGAAAGATCCCATAATAACTTAGAGAAGGCAATGAGGACCATAGCCGAACAACTGTCTTAGTTAGTCGTTGTCAGTAGGGAAAAAAAGGAACCTTTCCTAATCAACCTGAGGCCAACCCGAATATAGCTTCATCATCCACACGCCCACCAGTCCATGATAATAATGTGAAAAAAGTAAATGCATTCACCTCACTTAGGTCAGGTCGTTTAGCTGGTCATGATGTGCAAGACCTTGTGGATGTGCCCATTGAACTTTCTCCATCTCTTCCCTCATCTCCTGTCACTGACTCTGTTAGTAAGGATGTTACTGATGGAACTCTAGTTGATGTTCATCTTTCTCCACAACTTGACTTAGATGACCCTAAGGGGGATAAGCAAAATGAAACTGAAAAAAGGGGAATCATGTACCTGCAAATGCTGAGCGGGTTCACAAACCTACTATCCCTTTCCCAAGTAGGATAAAGAATAAGAAGGACCAGACCCATGTTGATAAGATCAGAGAGACTTTCTCTCAAGTCAAAATCAATTTCCCCCTTCTTGACGTGATCTAACAGATGCCTCCTTATGCTAAGTTCTTGAAAGAGTTCTGCAGCACCAAGAGAACAACCCAAGTCCTAAAGAAGGCTTTCTTAGCTTCTAATGTGAGTTCCATTATCTCGCACCAAATCCCACCCAAGTTTAAAGACCTAGGTTGCCCTACTATTTCCATAGTCATAGGTGACCAGAACATCCATAGAGCTTTGTTAGATTTGGATACAAGTGTTAACCTACTTCCAAACACTGTATATGAGAAGTTGGGGTTGGGACAATTGAAACCTACCAAGACCATTCTACAGTTGGCTGATCGTTCTACTAGAACCCCTATGGGTATTATAGAGGATGTCTTCATTAATGTTGGTGAGTTCATTTTTCCTGTGGACTTTGTTGTTCTTGAGACTGAGCCTACTGTGAACCCTGAGACCCAGATACCTGTCATCTTGGGTCGACCATTCCTTGCTACATCTGATGCTGTGATTCATTGTAGGAATGGTATGATGAAGTTGTCTTTTGGAAACATGGCTATTAATCTGAACATTTTTAGTTTACAAAGACAACCTTCTGTGTTTGATGATGTGACTGATACTGCTAATTGCCTAGATGTGTATGATCATGATGAGTTTGGAAATGATTGTTGTGATGAGATTTATTCCCTTTCCCCTGAGTCTTCTGACTCCCCCCTGTGATACAAGACACTCCCTTATTAGAGCTCAAACCTTTGCCTGATTCCCTTAAGTATGCCTTTCTAGGTCCTAATGAGACTTTTCCTGTGATCATTGCATCTGACCTGAGCCGAGACCTAGAGGATAAGTTGATGAAAATACTTGAGGAGAACAAAGAGGCCATAGAGTGGACCTTAGGTGACATCAAAGGTATTAGCCCATCTATTGTCCAACATAGAATTCATCTTGAGGACGATGCTAAACCTCAAAGAGACCACCAAAGACGTCCAAACCCGACCATGTACGAGTCGTTAAGAAAGAGGTCATTAAGTGGTTAGACCATGGGATCATCTGTCCCATTTCTGATAGTGAGTGGGTCAGCGCTGTTCAAGTTGTACCTAAAAAGACCGATGTTACCATGATTAGGAATGATAAGAATCAGTTAGTTCCCACTAGAGTCCAGTCTAGGTGGCGAGTTTGTATTGATTATAAGAAGTTGAGTGCTCCCAGTAGGAAAGATCACTTCCCTCTACCTTTTATGGACCAAATGCTTGAGAGGTTAGCTGGAAATAGTTACTATTGCTTTCTAGATGGATACTCTGGCTACACCCAAGTTTTCATAGCACCTAAGGACCAAGATAAGACCACGTTCACCTGTCCCTTTGGTACTTTTGCTCTTAGGAGAATGCCCTTTGGTCTTTGTAATGCCCCTACCACTTTTCAGTGTTGCATGATTTCTATATTTTCTGATATGATTGAGCAATGCATTGAAGTGTTTATGGATAATTAATCTGTGTTTGGTTCCTCATTTGATGACTGTTTGGCTAATCTGACCAAGGTTCTAGAAAGATGTAGGGAGAAAATTTTGACTCTGAACTGGGAAAAATGCCATTTTATGGTGAAAAAGGGAGTAGTCCTAGGCCATATAATTTTGCAGGATGGGATTGAAGTTGATAAAGTTAAAGTTGATTTGATTTCCAATCTTCCCCCTCCCACTTGTGTGAAAGACGTGAGGTCATTTTTAGGGCATGCAGGATTTTATAGAAGGTTCATCCAAGACTTTAGTAAAATTGCTAGACCCTTGACCAATCTTTTAGCTAAGGATGTGCCTTTTAATTTCTCGGAAGAGTGTTTAAAGGCATTCACTCGGCTGAAAGAAGCCCTGACTTATGCCCCTATCTTACACCCTCCCATCTAGGGAGAGCCCTTTGAGCTGATGTGTGATGCTTCTAACTTTGCTATAGGGTTTGTTTTAGGACAACAGATGGATAGGAAACCCCATGTCATATATTATGCTAGCCATACTCTAAATGTGGCCCAATTGAACTATACTGTGACTGAGAAAGAGTTTTTGGCAGTTGTGTTTGCTTTTGAAAAGTTTCGCCCTTACTTGATTGGCTCTCATGTGATTGTTTATACTGACCATGCTGCACTTAAGCACCTCCTCTCCAAGATGGATGCAAAGCCTAGACTGCTTAGGTGGATTTTGCTTCTGCAGGAATTTGAGTCGGGATAGAAAAGGTTCTGACAACCTGGTCGCAGACCAATTACCCCGAATTGTTGTTGAAAATAAGAGTGAGTCCCCTATTTCTGAGTGCTTCCCTGATGAGCAGCTACTTATGGTCCAATCTGAACCATGGTATGCTGATCTTGTCAATTACTTAGTTACTGGTGAGGTACCCTTAGGTTGGAGTAAGCATGACAAGGACAAGTTCTTTTCTTAGGTGAAGTTTTTCTATTGGGATGACCCTTACTTGTTTAAGTATTGTTCTCACCAGATTTTAAGGAGATGTATCCTTGATAATGAGATTAGAAGTGTCTTATCATTATGTCATGATACCAAGCTTGTGGAGGACATTTTAGTGGGAAGAAAACAGCTACCAAAATCCTTCAGTGTGGTTTATATTGGCCTACTTTGTTTAAGGATGCCCATTTGTACTGCAAGAGTTACCCTAGGTGTCAGCAGACTGGAAAAATCAGTAGGAGAGACATGATGCCCCTTAATCCAATTATTGGGGTTGAGATCTTTGATGTTTAGGGGATTGATTTTATGGGTTTCATTTCCTTCTTCTTTTGGAAATGAGTATATTATTTTGATTGTGGATTATGTGTCTAAGTGGATAGAGGCAGTGCCAACCAGGTCGACTGAGACTAGAGTAGTTTTGAAATTCCTTAAGGAGAACATTTTTGCGAGGTATGGCATGCCTAGGGTTATCATTAGTGATCGAGGTACTCATTTTAACAATCGCTCTTTGGATGCGTTGTTGAAAAAGTATTCGATCGCACATCGCTTAGTAACCCCTTATCACCCCTAGACAAGTGGCCAGGTAGAGGTTTCTAACAGACAAATCAAACAGATTTTGGAGAAAACTGTGAATAAGAACCGAAAAGATTGGTCAGACAAGCTTGTTGATTCTCTTTGGGCTTATAGGACTGCCTTTAAGATTCCTTTGGGTATGTCTCCTTTCAGAGTTGTATATGGTAAGTCGTGTAATCTTCCTGTAGAATTTGAGCATAAGGCTATGTGGGCACTAAAGACTTTGAACCTTGACTTAGAGGCAGCTGGGGTCGAGAGGAAATTGCAGTTAAGTGAGTTGGAGGAAATAAGGATGGAGGCCTATGGGAACTCTAGAATTCATAAGGAGAGAGCTAAATTGTTTCATGATAGGCACATTCGAAGAAAAGAGTATTTTTTTTTCTTTTTCCAGGCCATAAGGTGTTACTGTATGACTCCAAGCTACACCTTTTTCCAGGTAAGTTGAGATCTCGTTGGATAGGTCCTTATATTGTTTCTCATGTTTTTCCCCATGGTGCTATAGAAATACAGGACCCGACAATAGATTCGCAATTTAAAGTCAATGATCAAAGGCTGAAGCCATTTTTGGAGTTACCTATTGAGGAAAGAGAAGTAGAGTGGCTGATGCTCTACAAACCACAATATGGAGACTAATGACATGGAGATGATTGCTTGGATGCATCCAGCATTCAACCCGGTACTATTGTTCCTTTGTACATAACCTTATTTTTTTATTTGTTTTTCTCTTCATTTTCTCCTTAGTTTATTTTTATTTTATTTTATTTTACCGCGTGCACCATTTTTATGCTTTTTATGCAATGGGGACATTGCAAAAATTATGTGTAGAGTGGGAGTGATTTTCATCTTGATTTTTTTTTCTCCCCTCTTCCCTTTTTCTTTTTCTTTTTTTCTCTTTCTCTTTCTCTTTCTCTTTCTCTTTCCCGTTTCCTTTTCCTTTTTGCATTGTCCCTTTTTCTTTCTAAAAAATAAAGTTTTTGGGAGGTTATATACTAATTTGATCGACTTTTGACCCCTTATGCCTAATTTATTAGTGTGTGTATATAAATAAAATGTATATGATAGACTTTGGTTAAATTGTGAAATCTCATGTTTAATCTTGAACCCCTCATATTAGAGCGAGTGTTTGACTTTGATAGATGAACCCGTGAGACTTGAGCCGATATGACTAATACATACATGTTAGTCTCTTTGTTCATTTTTTGAGTGTGGCTCTTCCATGGTAACACATCTCTAGAACTTGGTCAGTCTCTCTTCGAGACCATATATGGCATTTGCATTTATAACATGATAGAGGCATTCTTTGTTTCTAAACTACATGAGCCAAAAAGCCACCTTGTGACATTTGTAATCCCTTTTTATGGCCCTAATGCGCCTTTACCTCACAATTATTGCACCTATTTATTAAGCCCTTGGCCAAAACACATTCCATATCCCTAAGCCAGGTCTGTTGGAGCAACCTTGTTGGAAAGGTATGATGATATATGGGAAAATATATGTGGTGATCTTTTTGTCTCGTTGTTTAATTCAAAGTGTTGGTGATAATACTTTGGTTTGAGTTGTGATATCTTTTTCCCTAAGTCATCCTCAGTTTCATTTAAAAAAAGAGAGAAAAATTGATAATAAAAGAGTGGCAAGAAGGGACTTCAAATTATTTTTAAGCTCATCCAAAGGCGCTGAAATTTATCGATACATGGTAGCTTAAAGGGAGTTTATGGAAGTTTGAGGTATGGTTGGAGAAATAAGTTGTGCTCCATTAGCATCTTGGCTTTTAGCTCCACATGTTCTAAATGATTTCCGTCCCTCACCTTTAACCCAAGCCTCCATTACATCCCTTAAAAGTTCTCTTGATTATAATTGCATTTTAGCCTACTACTGGTGGAGAATGGAGAGTATGACCAAGCTTATGGTAGATTGTACTAATGGAAGAAGATTATAGAGAACCTTTACAAAATTTAAACACATGAGTGTGAGTGTTCACTAATCCTAAAGTGAGGTTCTACCGGTCAACACTTAATCTACATAATGATCGGGTGATAATTGAGTGTGGATAGACCTGGCAATTCTCGACCCGACCCATACCGACCCGCAAAAAATGGGTTTTGAACACGAAATTCCGACCCGGGACCCGAAAATGACCCAACCCAAAGAGCCCGATAAAAAACGGGTCAGGTCGGGTCAGGTTTGGGTCGACCCGTTGGGTCAGACACTTTAATTTTAAGTGTTTTGTCTACTTTGGCCTTGTGCAAAAAAATGGGCCCATTTCATGAAAATTAAGGCCCAAAAGTAGAATATTGGGTGGCTTTGAAAAGTTATGCGTAGAGAAAGACGTACAAATGAAATAATCAAATAACAAATGACCAAAACAAAACCCTAACACTGTCACTCACTCACTCTTTCAGTGAACCCTCAAACTCCTGCAGTCCCGCTGTTCTCCTCTCTTTCTGTAAAATAGTGTATTATTGTCAAAAGTCAAAGTTCAGTGCATTATTTTCCAATACCCTAAAAGTTCAGTATATTAGCATCCCAAAACCCTATATATTACATAAGTACTGTTATTCGTGGATTGTTGACGTAAACTGCATAATACTTGTAGACTTGAAGATTGCCAAATTTTGTCCTTTAGGTGTATAGTAATATGTCTATACAACTATGAAATATCGTGGTGGTCGAACTTGGAATAGAATGGTACATTACACAGGTGTCTTTGACTAATTATAATCAATTTTATAAGTTGTAAGTGACTGAGAAAAAGGGCGGTCATGACCCGTAAACCCGACCCAAACCGCCCGAAATCGGAATACACCCGACCCGTATTTACCCGAACCCGATATACGACCGACCCATAACCCGCCCGCCCGTATTGACAGGGTTAGATGTAAGCAGTGAGACCGTTGTCTTAACTTGTACATTTTGCCTATATGCATGCTAATAATTGGGTTTCTTGGTTAATATTTTTGATTAAACTGTGTATATTTTCCCTCCACTATTTTTCCATTTTTCTTAGTCTTTTACTTTATTTTAATTCTTTTGTTTTTATTTTCTTTCCATTTCAAAAAGAAAAAAAATATTATATAGATTTTGTGGGTATATCTTCTGCAAACCCTCACGAGACCTACTCGTCCACCGGGGGAACCTAGGGGTTTAAATGGGCTTGTTGCATACGCTAAATGCAACCATGATTCCTACGAAAGTGAGTTAAAAGTTTTTGCATTTCTTATTTTATTTTAATTTTATTTTTATTTTTCTAACTTTTTACTCGAGGACGAGCAAAAATTTAAGTGTAGAGTGTTTGTTCAGGCAAAAAATTACGGTATTTTGTCTGCACCTTTATATTTAATTTAGCTCAAAATAAATATTAAGTTAGAATTTTTATGTAGTTCATTTAAATTTTGCAGGTTGATGATAAAAGTTGAAAAATGGACTGGAAAGGGAGTTTTTGGGCTTGATTTGGACAGACATGGATCGACCAAGATTTAAATTGGGTGAAAAAAAATAAATAAAATAAACAAAAAAAAGGGCCTTCACGTGCCCACTGCCCAGCCACAAACATAATCCCTCTCTCCTCCTTTATTCATCATCATCCTTCATCATCATCATCATATCATCACCATACCCACTCCATCACAGACCCATTGTTCTACATTTTTTAAAATTTTATTTCAGCCGTGTTCAACTAATGCCCACCAACCCCCTTTTTCGCCAGAATTGCAACAGATCCAAGATTTCCGGAGCCACCACCCCAACAAAGTCATCAAGAATCTGGCAACGGTGTAATCAGGTACAACCAACCGAGTAAATCACGCATTTGTTGAAAACGTCGAGCAGCTAAATCAGAGTATTTGTGGATTATGGGTAGTTAGGTTGGGTCAAAACTCTTGTATAAATAGAGTGGTAGGAAGAAGGGATGGGGATATCAAGTTCTTTTCTTTCTATTTCCCAGTTTTAGTTTCAATTTTCAGTCTCCAATATTGGTTTCAGCCTGCATTTGTTCCAGTTTCAAGATGTAATCATCAGTTTCAAGTATTAATATAGCCCCTGTTTCGACCATTGCTTTGCTCTAGTTTATTGTTCTTTCCGATTCCCGCACTGGTTCTTTTCTCCTTCTTCTTTTCACTCTTTCTTTCTTTCTTTCTTTCTTTCTTTCTTTCTTTCTTTTTATTTGGTCCATGATTAATCATACTGTTATTTTAATTAATTTTGCATCTGATAAGAATAGGTCTTGTATTGTTGCTCTGTGTTGGGTGTTTCAAACTGTGTTTTTTCGAGTTGAGTTTCATTAATTTCTTATTTTTCTTTCGTGCGTCCAGTGCAACAAGATCAATTTTTTTTTTTAAATTTTATTTATCTATCTATCTATCTATGTAACAAGGGTTTCAATTGTTTACCTATTGTTTCATTACAGTTTGTCTAGTGTGTCAATGTTTTATTATTATTTTACTTTATAGCATTTTCCCTATTGTTTCATCCTAGTTTGTCTAGTGTGTCAGTAATATCAATGAGTATTAAGCCTAGTACTATTATACATTTATTTACTTCTATCTATTTATGTATTTAGTTATATTTTACGTTTACTTGGTATAGGGAAAGTCTATGCATAGTTATTTAGCAGTAGTAGTAGTAGTATATTTATCTAGTTTTTCTTTTTTTATTTATTTTCTTATGTTTATGTTATAAACTAATTTCAATTTTTTTATTAGTTTGCTAATATTTTGTTGGTTTTTATTTTGATACTACCGTCTTCGTGAGATCGACCCGTATTTGTCGGACTACACTGCAATTGGACACCGTGCGCTTGCGATCATAGTTCACAATCAGCACACGCCATTAATCAAAATGGATAAGTAAAAAGGTTTGAGGAAGAGGTTTTGAGTTGGTCTCAAAAATACCATTCCATTCATTCCACTTAACTAATTCCTTCTCTTTCCGATCACCCTTTTATAGGTAAGGATATGGATTATCCCCAAGAGAGATTAGCATAAAAAAGGGTCATTAACTCAAGTGTTAATTACATCTTAGAGCTTAATTCAACTCAAAAATACAATGAGTGAAATTGGCTTAAAAACATAATAACATTAATTATAAGAGAAAAGATAAAACAACCCTTAATGAAAGACTAAGAAATCCATATGAGCAAGCGAGTCGCGGCCATGTCGCGGCTACGACACGATGGCTTCTACAAGGGGTAGCATCCAGGGGCGATAGGGAAAAAAACGCTCCCTAGCATCTCCTCTCTAGTCCCCGTCTTCATTATTTGTGTCGATAGAGAAAAAGCGCCTTCCTAGAGGCTATCCCGACCCATTGGATGGCCGTGATCATACAGTTCGGGCCCGGGTCGACATGAAATTGTATCTCCATAAGAGGTGGGGAACCTAACCTCTTAGCCCTGGTTACGAGGAACCGGGCATGCTTCAATTTCATTTGAACATAGACTATTCAAAGTCAAATTCGCTAAGTTGCCATAACTATTCAATAAACCAAATGACAACAATTTACCAAGGGGCTTACATAAGTCAAACCCACCACTACGTAAGGCTTACGTAAGTCTTATATAAATAGATAAGTTGTCATAATTGTTCAATGCACATGTCTCACGCAAATAAATGACAAGTACAAAGCATCAAAAAGGTTTTTAGGACTTTAGTTGGTCCTTTTTTGTTGCCCCCACTACCTTTCTCTAGCCCTACTTCCTTCAGTGGGTCCCTTTTCCATTCTCTCACGACCTTCTACTGGTCCTTTATTGTCGCCCCCGATGCAATTAGTTACCCCCTTTTTCTTCTTCCTTGCCCCAATCCCTTCATTAATTGGGTTCCTTCTTTCTCTTGGTCCCTACTTTGGCTTGCTACTGGACCTTATGAGCTTGCCATTATCATCCCTTGGAACACCACGTGTCTAGTAGTTGTGCCCTAACCCATTGCATGTGAAGCATTTCTTTTTACAATGCCTTTTCCTTATGTTTTTAACTTAAGAAAGTACATCCCTAGACTCTCT
This sequence comes from Portulaca oleracea, assembly GCA_029582165.1. NCBI lineage: Eukaryota > Viridiplantae > Streptophyta > Magnoliopsida > Caryophyllales > Portulacaceae > Portulaca > Portulaca oleracea. The sequence goes on from CM055892.1 coordinate 4,414,213, forward strand.
CCTCTTATTCTTTTCTAGCCTCCCTTCTTCAAATCAAATGGTGTGTGCATGAACCTTATGGTCAGACTCAGACCACATAGTAGAGTTAGGAATAGGATGGATGAAGGTGTCATATAATTTCCTTTATTTGTCAACCAATAAAGAAAGTGAAACAAAGTCCTCCACCTCCAAGTTGGCATGGTAGATACGCCTAGTTGCATTCTTATATGGCATGCAACTAACTTACCATCTGCAACAAATACAAGTATGCTCTTTGAGGTTGACATTATGGTTGACACTGCCCTCCCATATGTGAAACAGAACCCTCCTAGCACTAGTGACAACACTACGAGCCATAAAATCTGCAATAACTTTTCTAAGCTTCTTATCCACAAATGGTGTTCTCTTATTCTCCTATGTACATGCCAATTTGTACCTTTTATAAAATCGATGGTCAATCACCTTCCTAATTTGTTCCAACATGGTTAGTATTTGTTACCTCTATATTTGATGATGACATGGTTGAATGATTCTATAACCACAAATTTTTGAGTCTAAAATTGTTTAAAACAAGAATGGAAAATTTTAATTTGTATTGATTTCAAATAATTTGGGTACAATCTCTATTAATATTTGTCACAAGATGAACAAATAAATTAGCCTCTTATTCGATCTCTATAGTCTTCTTGAAGGAGGGCCGATGTGACTTGAATCTTGATCAAGTTGGTGTTTAATCTCTATAACGAATGACACATATGGAAGTGTTGGTTATTTATCCTAGAAGAGTCTTCTTATGAGTTAAATTTTCATTCCTTGAATGTATGGAAGTAGAATAGAGAAGAGACTTCATCTATTTGGACTCATGACTTGGTATTCTTCTCGGGTCGTTGGCCAGGCCTTGGATTTGGGTTGACTTAGTAGTTCATTTGATTTTGACTTGATAGTCATTTTGGCTTTAACTTGATAGTCGCTTGGGTCTTGACTTGGTAGTCAGCTTGATTCTAACTTGGAAGTCGTCTGAGCTTTAGCTTGATAGTCAACATGAGCCAATTTGACATAAACAAACTAAATTAATTAATTTGGACCGACCAAACTAATCAACTTAGTTTATTTTATAATTTAGCACTATTTTAATTTTTTTATTGTCCAGAAATTTCCCCCTCGAGACTAGATCGTGTACACTGTCATGTGAATTAGCATGATCAACATTTCGACGCTTTTCTTTTCATGTGCCTTGCGAGCTAAACTGCTGACATAATCCGTTATTTGTCACTGGAGGGTCGTGTTCGAATTGGACTTAATGTATCATATTTAAATTATGTCGACTTCCAAACCTTGACTATTCCACAATATCTATTTATCGCAAACATGACACATAAGAGGTAATGCCACAAATTTATTTGTGTACAATCTACTCATCTTATAAGTGGTACACTAATCAATCAATGTAATTATGCCAATATTTGTTAACATATATATTGTCAGATCAAATCCTAATTAAAAGAGGATATTGATCCCCACTTTAAGGAAACTTTCCCTTTTTCCTTTTTGTTTCAGAATATTGCTCAATGACATAAGATATTTTCATAAACAATCCAATTATAGTGATAAGTCCTAAATTGATGCTCTGAGACTTGTATTTAAAAGGACATTTTCCAACCGAGCACCATATTCACCCAATTTCTCTTCACCAAATTAATTACGTCGTGCTTCTCATATTAGCATAATTTAGACATGATTATCCAATCACATTTTCAACACCAATAAACTGATGACACCTTTCTTTTGCTGGTACCATGGCATCCCCTTAAGGTGAAGGCTTGATGGAGTTCCTCAATCAAATGTCCAAAGTCCAGCACCAAGTGATCGAGAGCCAGCATTAGGAGCAGCAATGACCTCATCATCTTCAACATCAAACACTAACATCCAGGAGTGTTTTATGATGGTCCAACAAGTCATGAGGTCATCCAGCAAAGCAACATCAACATCAGCAGCAGTAGCCAGCTAGTGAGGTTATTTCTCAATTCCATCTGTTTGGATTGAGGTCCTCACCAGTACTTTGAAGACTTCACTTTAGAGCTATTGAGGACTTTCCAACTCAGTGGAGATATTTGCCAGTTCTGAGGTCCTCTATGAAGACATCACTTCTAAACTGTTGAGGATATTCCAATTCTGTGAGGTAATCTTGCATTGAGGTCCTCCATGAAGACTTCATTTCCAAGTTGTTGAGGTCATTTCCTACTTGTGGGTGATTTAACCGTTTGTAAATGGGACGCGTTTTGTTGTCTTTTATTTCCATTTATTTTGATGTAATCCAGTTTGTAATGAGCCTTAATTAGCTTACTAAGTTAGTTAAGTAGCTTAGTGCCGGATTAGGAAAGTTTCTTGAGCAAGGGGAAACCCTTAATCATCTAGCTCAACCCTAGCTTTATTTACTTTGTAATCGGCAGCTTGAGGTCATTATCTATCAGTGAAATCAATAGCATTTTGAGTGCCTTGTTGAGCCTCTTGTTTGTGAGTGACGTTAAACTCTCATTCTTGGTTAATTCTACTACAGTATCAAGGATTTGGCAATCCTTGTGGTGGGTGTAGAGCTTGGTAACTTTGATGGTGGTGTGCCTGTATCCATTGAGGTGACCGAGTCCATTGCCCTTGAAGTTCTAGCTGTGGTGTGCCTGTATCAGCTCGAGCCTCAAGCCTATCTTCATTTACTGTTTGATTGTAAGTTTGTTCATCTGATCATCATTTCATCATCATCCATTTCCTACATTTGTTCATTGGTGTTCGTGCTCTATTTTAGAGGAGGTTGTAGTTGATTTTCTGTGTGAGGTCTGTTTTGGGTGTATTTGTGCTTGATTCTTTGTTGTGAGGCCATAATCTGTGTGTTGTGTGTTAATGTGGTGTACTGTGAGGTCATTACTCTGGTCTTAGCGACCTTGCATACATCATAATTGGTATCAGAGTAGAGTTTCATTTTGGAGGAACGTTTGTTTGTGTTATTTGTGTTGTTTATGATGTCAGGCTTTAGTAAAACACCTCAGGAAGTAGCAGAACAAGCCTTGAGGACCTGAGAGGAGGTGTTTTAGATGTCAAGGTCTTGGACATCTAACATCAGAATGTCCAAACAGAAGGGCAGTGACCTTAGCAGAATATCAAGCAACACTGTTTGTTGAACCTGAGACAGTTGTTGAGGAGGAACAGTTTGATGAACCTGAAGGAGATCCTGTGTATGATGAAGAGGAAGTTGAGGCCACACCAGATGAAGGTGAAATGTTGGTGATTAGGAGGATCCTTAGCAGTACAGTAGTTGATGAGGAAGCTGAGCAAAGGGAGAATATTTTTCACACAAGGTGCACTGTTCATTGGAAGATATGTTCCTTGATTATTGATGGAGACAACTGTACTAATGCAGCCTCACAGACTATGGTGCAAAAGCTTAACTTGCAAACCTGTCCTCATCCAGCACCTTACACCATCCAGTGGTTGAGTCAAAGTAGAGGTATCAAAATCTCATCTAGATATGCCTTGTGAATTTTTCCATTGGTCCTGTTTATAAAGATGAAGTGTGGTGTGATGTTATACCTATGGATGCTTGTCATTTGTTGTTGGGAAGACCTTGGTTGTTTGATAGATTTTTTAACCATGATGGAAGAGCCAATACCTATTCCCTTAATCTAAACCACAAAAAGATTGTCCTCACCCCACTTAAACCATCCCAGCTCACAAAAAGAACAAAAAACCTCATTGTTGAATCAACCCTTGATGTGATCTTGCCAGCTGAATATCATGAGTTCTGTGAACAGAAGGAGTTTCTTTTGCTTGATCTTGATGTTGAACCAGTCTCACAAAATGAGCTAGCCCCACAAAATAGCCATCCTTTATTCCAACCCATCCTAAACCAGTACCTACATGTTTTTCCAGAAGAAATGCCATCAGGTTTACCCCCTAAGAGAGTCATCCAGCATAAAATTGACCTCATCCCAGGATCTATCTTACCAAACAAATAAGCCTATAGAATGACCTCTGTTGAAACCAATGAGATCCAGAGGCAAGTTGATGAGTTATTGGAGAAAGGAATGATTAGAGAGAGCTTGAGTCCTTGTGCAGTGCCAACATTTTTGGTCCCTAATAAAGATGGAAGTCAAAGGATGTGTATTTATTGTAGAGCCATCAACAAGATTACTATCAAGTATAGATATCCTATTCCAAGACTTGAGGATATGCTTGATGAGCTCCATGGCTCAACTGTGTTTTCAAAGATTGATTTGAGGAGTGGTACTACAAGATCAGAATTTATGAGGGAGATGAGTGGAAAACAGCCTTTAAGACTAAGGGAGGTCTATATGAGTGGTTGGTCATGCCTTTTGGTTTGACAAATGCACCTTCAACATTTATGAGATTTATGAACCAGGTTCTGAAGCCTTTGATTGGGAAATGTGTTGTTGTGTATTTTGATGATATACTTGTTTATAGCCAGTCTGAGGAGGATCATGTTAGACATTTGAGGAGTGTGATGGAGATCTTGAGTAAGGAGAAATTGTATGGGAACCTCAAGAAGTGTTAATTCTTCACCAACCATGTCACATTTCTTGGTTATATTTTTACTCATAGGGAATTCAAATTGATAAGGAGAAGGTCAAAGCCATCAGAGAGTGGCCTGTTCCTACATCTATCTAGCAAATCAGGAGTTTTCATGGATTAACATCTTTCTACAGGAGATTTGTGAGGAGCTTCAGCACTATTTTAGCTCCTATGACTGAACTAGTGAAGGGGAAGAGTTTTACTTGGACACCAGCTGCACAGAAAGCTTTTGAGGAGGTCAAGAGATAGCTAACCTCAGCACCAGTTCTGGCATTACCTTGTTTTGCCAAAGTCTTTGAAGTGGAATGTGATGCCTTAGGTGTGGGCATTGGAGCAGTGTTGACTCAAGAAGGCAAACTAGTGGCTTATTTCAGTGAGAAACTCAATGAGGCCAAGAAGAAATACAGTACATATGATAAGGAGTTCTATGCTATCATTAGAGCTTTGCAACATTGGATGCATTATCTTATTGAAGCTGAATTTATTCTGCACAGTGATCATGAGGCCCTCAAATTCATTCAGGGGCAGCATAAACTCAACACTAGGCATGCCACTTGGGTGCAGTTCATGCAGCAATTTCATTTTGTGATCCATCATAAATCTGGGAAGCTTAACAAAGGAGCTGATGCATTGTCCAGGAGGTATTTGTTGTTGCAAGTTTTGGATGGAAAATTGCTTAGTTTTGAACAGTTGAAAGCTTTGTATGAGAATGATGAAGATTTTGGAGAGTTGTACCAGAAGTGCAAGGGACATCCCCAAAGTCTATACCATATAGACCAGGGATTTCTCTTCAAAGGAGCAAGGTTATGTATTCCAAGGAGCAGTTTTAGAGAGTTGTTGATATCTGAAGTTCATGGAGGTTGCTTAGCAGGTCATTTGGGCATTGAGAAGACCCTTCTTATGCTGAAGGAACACTATTGTTGGCCTAAAATGAGAAGAGATGTGGAGCATTGGGTTAGGAGGTGTGCAACTTGTCAATTGGCCAAGAGTCATAGCTTACCTCAAGGGCTATATACACCTTTTCCAGTCCCAATAGTCCTTGGGAGGACATCAACCTAAACTTCATTGTTGGTCTACCAAGAACTCAAAGAGGAAAAGATTCAATCATGGTAGTTGTAGACAGATTCAGTAAAATGGCTCACTTCATTGCATGCCATACTACTTATGATGCTGTGAGGGTAGCTGAATTGTACTTTCAGGAGGTAGTGAGGTTACATGGAGTTCCTAGGAGCATGGTTTCAGATAGGGAGTCAAGTTCCTAATTCATTTTTGGGTTACTGTTTGGAATAAGTTGGGCACACAATTGAAGTATATCACAGCTTGTCACCTCCAAACTGATGGGCAAACAGAGGTCATAAACAGGACACTTGGAACACTATTGAGGTTACTGATATCCACAAACAAAACAGGATGGGACACCCTTTTGTCTCATGTTGAATTTGCTTTTACTAGAGCACCATCAAAGGCAACTGGCCTTTCCCCATTCCAGCTTGTCTATGATAGAAATCCTATAACTCCATTGGATTATCCCCACTAACAAATTCTGTGAGGTTTAGTTATGAAGTAGGTAAACATGCAGAGGAGATCAAGAAGCTTTATCAATAAGTCAGGGAGAAGATCATCAAGTTCTGAGCAAGTTTCTACATCAGCAAACAAGTATAGGAGAAATGGGGTTTTCACGCCAGGAGATTTAGTGTGGATTCATCTAAGGAAAGACAAATTTCCAAGCAAGAGGAAGGGAAAGTTGACACCAAGAGCAGATGGACCTTTTGAAGTGCATGAGAGGATTGGAGATAATGCTTACAAGTTAGACCTTTCTGAAGGCTATGTAGGCAGTGCTACATTCAACGTTGCAGATTTGAGGCCTTACTTTTCAGAGCATGAAGACCTTCCAAGTTTGAGGACAAACTTTCCTCAACCTGGGGAGGATGATGGAGGTCCTCCATCAAATGTCCAAAGTCCAGCACCAAGTGATCAGGAGCAGCAATGACCTCACCATCTTCAGCATCAAACACTAACATCCAGGAGTGTTTTATGATGGACCAGCAGGTCATGAGGTCATCCAGCAACAGCAACATCAATATCTGTAGCAGCAGCCAGCCAGTGAGGTTATTTCTCAATTCCATCTCTTTGGATTGAGGTCCTCACCAGTAGTTTGAAGACTTCACTTTAGAGCTCTTGAGGACTTTCCACCTCAGTGGAGATATTTTCCAGTTCTGAGGTCCTCTATGAACACATCACTTCTGAACTGTTGAGGATATTCCAATTCTATGAGGTAATCCTGCATTGAGGTCCTCCATGAAGACTTCATTTCCAAGCTGTTGAGGTCATTTCCAGGTTATGGGTGATTTAACCGTTTGTAATAATGGGACGCGTTTTGTTGTCTTTTATTTCCTTTTATTTTAATGTAATCCAGTTTGTAATGAGCCTTAATTAGCTTACTAAGTTAGCTAAGTAGCTTAATGCCGGATTAGGAAAGTTTCTTGAGTAAGGGGAAACCCTTAATCATCTAGCTCAACCCTAGCTTTATATACTTTGTAATCGGCAGCTTGAGGTCATTATCTATCAGTGAAATCAATAGCATTTTGAGTGCCTTGTTGAGCCTCTTGTTTGTGAGTGACGTTAAACTCTCATTCTTGGTTAATTCTACTACAGTATCAAGGATTTTTCAATCCTTGTGGTGGGTGTAGAGCTTGGTAGCTTCGATGGTGGTGTGCCTGTATCCATTGAGGTCATCGAGTCCATTGCCCTTGAAGTTCTAGATGTGGTATGCCTGTATCAGCTTGAGCCTCAAGCCTATCTTCATTTACTGTGATTTTCTGTGTGAGGTCTGTTTTGGGTGTGTTTGTGCTTGATTCTCTGTTGTGAGGCTAGAATCTGTGTGTTGTGGGTTAATGTGGTGTACTGTGAGGTCATTACTTTGATCTTAGGGACCTTGCATACATCAAGGCTAGCATCCATTTTCCTTTTGTGGTGTCGTGGCTTTCACATGTGTCCTCTAAACTTCATTTAATTTTATGCCATTGAAGTGATTAATGGCATAATCAACTTCACAGTGGCATATTAATACTTGAACCATCACTTGTTTCTTTATTGGTATATCGTTTGCTAAAATTGATTGGGCCTATCTAACATATGACTTGTGGGATCGTCACTTTTTATGTAGCCAAGTCAATGATTTGGCTTCCCCTTTTTTTTCTTTTTTTGTTTTGTTTTTTCTGTGTAGGTGTCAAGATTTGAGTACCACACTATAGACAAGGATAACGAGCTCCACTTTTGCGTAGAGATGTTTATCTTTGTTTAGATGACGAGTCGGATGACTTTGAACACCGAGTACCACCATAGATAAGGATAATAGGCTCCGCTTTTACGTAGAGGAGTTTATCCTTGCTGAGGTGACGATTCAATGACTCTGAAGACCGAGTACCGCCATAGATATAGATAATAGGCTCCGCTTTGGCATAGAGGAGTTTATCCTTGTTGAGGTGACGAGTCAGATCACTTTGAAGACCGAGTACCACCATAGACATCGATAACGGGTTCCGCTTTTGCGTAGAGGAGTTTATTCTTGTTGAGGTGACGAGTTGGATGACTTTAAAGACAGAGTACCGCCATATACAAGGATAACGGGCTCCGTTTTTGGGTGGAGGAGTTTATCCTTGTTGAGGTGACAAGTCAAATGGCTTTGAAGACTGAGTATCGCCATAGACAAGGATAACGGGCTCTGCTTTTGCGTAGAAGAGTTTATCCTTGTTGAGGTAACGAGTCGGCTTACCTGCCACAATCCAGAACGACTAACCTCTCTGAGAGTCCACAGACTTTGTTTGCTCGTGTTGGATCCCTCTTTTTTTTTGTCTTTTTACCCGCTTCTTTGCTTCTCTCTCTCTCTTTTTTTTTTTTTTTTAGGTTTGGGAGGCTACATATTGTATGCTGCTTGTACTTCTAGATGCCAAAAGATGGACAAGACTTGAAATGGTTGATTGTCCCTAGGAAAGACGACTTGTTGTTGGCACTGTTGTTGGCTTTAACTTGGCGAAAACTACCAACAATTGTTGTAATGACACAATTTTTGGCACGTACTTCCAATACGACGATAATGAAGGACAACGCAACCATTGGCATAGCACAATTTTGGGCCCTAACATGAAGGGTGCCACTTTGCAATTGTGGTGACATAATTGATGGTATAATGCTTGATGGTTGTTAACGAGCACGGTCGTGATGCAATTATTAGAGTCACACATTGTGAGACTTGACTTAAAGTGGTATGCCAACAATGACGACGAAACAATCGTCGATGCTAACTCTGAGAGGGATATCTACAGTCATGGTGGTGTAGTTGTTGGCGTTGTCATGACATAGAAAAGGTAATTGGTGACTTAGGAATCTGAGATTTCGCTAACATGAGAGTTTACTAGCTTGGTCAACTATGATGACTTAGAAGTCTTTTGACTTGATGACTTAGGAGTCTAAGATTTAACTAACATGAGAGTTTCTATCTTGGTCAAATGTGACCATTTAAAAGCCTTTTGACTTTATGACTTAGGAGTTTGATATTTAGGTAACTTGAGAGTTCCCTATTTTGGTCAATTGTTACGATGTAGAAGCCTCTTGATTCAAATGGTCCCTTGCAGCAACTTGATAATATTATTTGATAACGACTAGAGAGTCTTCGATGATGACTTGGAAGTCTGTTGATGATGACTTGAAATCTTTGATCATTTGATAGACCTGTGAATCTTGTGTGTCAACTTGGGAGTCTCTTCATTAGGTCGACTAAGGAGTCCTTGGTGGTGACTTTAAAGTCTTTGGTCATTTAATAGACTTGTGAGTCTTGTGTCTCAACTTAGGAGTCTCCCGATTATGTAGACTTGGGAGTCATTGGTTGTGACTTGGAATTCTTTGTGCACTTCGGATTTTTTTTTAAATGATGACTTTGAAATTTTATGGTCACTTAGAAGTCTATGACGATCACTTGAAAGTTTTTTTTGCTTGAGTCCCTTTTTTAGGTAACTGCCCTTTGCCCCCTAAGGTGTCCTTTCTCCTTGCGCGCGTCGCGTCTAGTCAGACTCGTCAGTGTCTTTTCCATCTAGCGTGATTTTCCGCCCTTTACTAGCTGCATGACTTACTCTTTGAATTCTCTAAATTTCTCTAGTGGGAGGTTGACAATCCTGTGCTACTTGCAATACTTAGGATTGCTCACTCATCCTACTTTTTCAAGGCGCTTTAATGAGTTGTATGAGTCCCTTTTCAAGGAGTTTATCCAACATTTATGGTGTATCAAAGTCAGAAAAACAATAGTTATTTTCTTTAATCATAGGTTCTCTTCTTGGCATGTCTTCATAAGCAGTTGTGGACACACTATTGTTAGAATGTTTTCCATTGTTGGCAATCGTAAACTCCATGTCACAAGCTTGTTTCACCAAGGCTTGAAAACTCTTAGGCTTGTTTACTTGCAAGGCATATAGTATGTTCCAATCATTCCTCGAGCATACATGTCGACCGCAGAGGTTTCCAACAGACGATCCTTGCACATTAGGGAAAGAGCACGCCAAAGGTTGATGTAGTCAACAATTGGCTCGTTACCCCATTGTTTGGTGTTAGTCAATTCTGGCATGCTAAAGATACGACTCGTGCTTTACAAATGATTTAAAAGCTCCTCCTCTATTTGCCCCCAACTATCAATGAACTCAGATACAAGGTTGGTATACCTGTCAAATGCGGTTTCTTTCAAGGAGCGAACAAATTGCTTGACTAAGATATCTCTGTTCGTGATAACATTGTTGCATGTCTTAACAAAGTGTGCGACATGCTGCTTTGGGTTACCATGTCCATCAACTTGATGAAATTAAGGAGGGTGGTAACCGTGTGGCATACGAAGAGTGCTGATTCTCTTAGGATATGGTCTAATGTACCTGTGAGTTCTTTTTGAAGCTTCTCCTAGTTGATTCGTAAGTGCCTTTGCGATCAAATTTTGGATTTGTTCTACAATCAGTGAGTTTGTCGAAGATGATGGCTTATCGCTCTTCTTTGACATGTCACTCTGTGGACATTTTTCCTCGCCGTTCGGGCTTCCGAACGTCCATGTTGGATTGGGGTGTGATTTGGTGATTTGTGTTGGGGTTTAACCTTTGAAAAACTCTTTAAGGAATTAATCATACATTTCATGAATAATACTTTGTAAAATCACTTTCCCTTTACTTAGGCATTTTATGAGTCATTGAGTTAAACCTTTAAGAGTGAACACCCACTAGTTCCAAACTCTTATAAATTTAACCCAATTTTCTCATTTAAATGTTAAGCTCGGAAGAAAGAAATTTATACAAATATTATTTAGAAATATACAAAGGTTGCCCTAAAGTTGCATCGGCACATTGTAAACCCATGTTAACCATAGTTTATGCAAACTCCGATGTGTTTTGGTTCGAAATGGGAGTCGCCACCCGACTTTTTAAGGAAAAAGCCAAGACAAAACCAAAAGAAAAGAAAGAAAGACTCCGCCTGCGAAACCCAAAAATGGATTGGGGGGTAAGGCTACGAACTCGAAAAGTAAACTTTAAGAGTTCACCTCTCACAAAAGGAAAGACTCTACTACGCTTTTGATAAAGTTTGAAAGGGAAATGAATGAATACTTTATAGAATTATTTCATTGAATCATGCAACAAGAATGATACAAAATAAAGAAGATACAAACATATACAATTATTTACAAGGAAGAAAAAAACAACTTAAAGCTTACATTGTGACCTCGTTGGGGAAAGCCTTGCCTAGCTTGTAGATGCTTTAAGAATCCTCCTTGATGCCTTTAGAAACCTCCTCTCCAAGTGCCAAGATAAAGATAGAAAAGATGGTAAAAGGAAGAGGGTGGAAAGAAGGTAATAAGAAGGCTTCTTTTGTGGTTTTGAATGTATTTAGGCTAGGGTTTTTTTGTGGAGTTTAGGTTGGATAGAATAGGATATGTGTTTAGGGTTTTTGTAAGGGTAAGAGATGAAGATTATGAATGGAAGATAGGATAGAGTAGAGGATGGATAGGATAGAAGATGGATATGAGATGAAGAATAGAATAAAGGATAGAGAGATTGTAAGAGAGATTAGAGAGAATAGAAGAGTGAGTAAGAGAATGAGTAGAGAGGGATAGAGGTTGAGTGAAGGAGTGAGTGGAATGGCTTAGAGAGAGACGCTATTTATAGGAGGAGTAGAGCGTAGGCATGCATGCATATACACTCACCTCATAGTCTCCGATCAATCAGCGCATCTTGTAAGGCAGCTAGGGGGGATGTCTACTGTGGACCACAGCACGTGGTCAGACAACGTGTGGGCGGAGCTGCCAAGGCCGACTGACCACCAGGAAGGGGGGAGGAATGTGTTATCGTCCATGTATGCATGGACGGAGGGGTGAGAAGTCAAGCTGCCTAGGGAAGTGCAGCTTCACACTGGACAGAGATGGCATGTGTTATTTAGCTTTTGAGAGTTGTTTTTGAGTGCTTTTGCGAGGGTTTGATCTCGCGACCTCTGACACTTGCTCTTAGGGCTTGCATGGCTTCCTTTTTATAAAAACAAATGTACATGTAGCTAGGAAGAATCACATGTGATCATGTATGTGAATTTAGGTGAGCCAAATTCATGTAAATGCATGTATTTATCGAGTTTCTTTTATTTCATCCGCCTTTATTTTCATGTTATTTATTCATCAAAATCCCGGTGTCTATAGAGAGCCCCCACTTTGATTGAGTCCGAATATAGGATGAAAATCAAAGTAGTCTTGATTCAATGGACACCGATCGAGATGTGACTTTAGAATGCAAAGCCTGGGGATATGACTTTGTGGGGTGCAAAGCCTGGGGTGATGTTTGGAAGCGGTGTCCCGCATCGTAATTGTGGGTGGCATGCGCCTTTGTCGAGGATGATCTCGAGCAAGAATGATGCTCTACTTGGAATGATCTCGGACATTTGACGATATCCTACTTGGTATGATCTAGGGCGCTGAAGGCGTCCTACTTTGAAGGTGTGGGCTGGCACTTGGAAGCTGAGTCCTGTGTCGCGGTTGGCGAACTTGTGCCGATAGGTGATCTCAGGCGGGAATGACGCCTTACTTGTTGGAGAGACTTCATTGGACACGATGTCGGTGGCTCTTGGATGTTGATGTTGATTTTCTAATCTTTCCCAGTTTCGGTTCCAGTCTTTTCCGGTGTCGTTATTGATGATTGTTGGCATGTTCAACGCCGAAGGACTTCATCGATCGCGATGTCAATGGCATGGGGGTCCAGACTTCATCGGGCGTGTTGCCGATGGCTCGGGGATTGGGACTGCATCGAGACTCTACCGATGGCCCTGGTTGTTGAGACTTCACCGAAACTCTGCTGGTGGCTCTGATGCTAATGGGGACTTATGTCGATGGGCTACCTTGTTTTTGACCTTTTCTGATGATGATGATGATGACAAATTGGACGCGAGGCCAGATGCCAGACTAACCAGATGCAAGGCTGGAAGCCGTTGATAATGATGATAATGGCAATTCAATGCCGAGGGACTTCATCGGTCACGACGTCGACGACCCTTAGTTTTCTGCAAAATGCAAAGCAGTTTTTGTCAGTTCTAATGAATTTTGAATTTTGATCCGGAAAACTCACCTCAGATTGCGTCAGCATGGTCGTTGGGAGCTATTTTTCATTTGGGGAATGGATGCTTTGGTCTTGAGAAGAACACTTCCTCGTCATTGGGTGCATTTTAGTCATGCATGGCCTTGGAAAGTTGCATGTCATTGGGAATGGCCAAGGAGAAAAAAGACAAAAGCTTATCTTTTCAAGGCCGACCGGCCACCAATTCAAGAAGGAATCTTTTGGCTCGTACTACTCAGCTTTTGGAGGCCATGTAGGAGACCATTCAACACAATTATTGTGGGTAGTCTTGTAGGCCGATCGGCCTTGAATTAGGACCAATGATGAGCTGGCTCGCGGCAGTGGGAGCTCACTCATTTTGCCTATATAAGAGTGCTTGAATCCAGCTTTTGCATTGCATGCCAATTCGAGCTCCTCATCTTCAACTTCTTATTCTCTCTCTAAAGAAATCTTTTTGAGCTTTTTGAATTTTGCTGCATGAGAATGGACTTCTTTCGAAGGGGACCTAGACGTGCCACTCAACAGGCGGTTCAAGAGCGTCCCTATGCAAGGACGGTACAACGAGAGTATCCCAACAGGGATTTTACTCCAGCTCAGTTGGTCTTTCGTTAGGATGAACACACATGGTTCTTTTGATCCCATGACTCGGTATAACATTTCAGTTTGCATAGCATGTTTTTATCTTTGCAGAGATTTTGTATGCTATTTACTGTAGCACTTTAAGTTGGATTTTTAAGCAACCTTAGTTACTCTAAATTTTTCTTGAAGTACTTTACACCTTAGACTCTTCCATTGGCCTGTTGTAGGAGAATTCCTTTAAGGCGTACGGGAGTATACAAGGCGTGATAGGCTTGTCCTTCCATCCAAAAGTGGGTGCATTCTATTCATTCACTGTGAGAGAGGTGGGCTTCGACCCTTTCCTAGACTACTTAAGGGCATAGAAGATTCTAAGCAAGAGAACCTTTGGCCGGGCTATCGTGGAACGTTTCTGGGATACCACCAACTCGTTCCACCTTCCCGTTGGCGAGATGATGCTCACTCCCTTTGACTTCGTGATGATCACAGGTCTTAGCTGGGGTGGCCAGTTGTTGGAGTTTCGGCGGGACGTTGACCCTCGCGTTCATGCACTTTTACAGCCTGTGTTACCGCGTTAGTGGGGTGAGTTGGCGCCCTGCGGTATACGCCTTTGGTGGCAGTCATAAAATGTGAAGTCCTCTTCCTCAACGTCAGTTTATTGTGTTGGTGCACTTTATCAACGCAACAATCTTTGCGAACCGTAGAGACACAATTACTCTCTCCTAGGCACATCACCTCCTGAATTTCGGCGAGGTGAGATTCTTTAACTAGGTAGCTTCTGCTTATGCCCATTTGGTGAGGGGAATGCGGGTTGCCTGCTGACCTACCGGTTGCGATACAGTGGGGCGTACGAGGGCAATATAAGCTAAGAAGATCAACCTGGGAGTAATCTTGGGCGAGTCTTGGAGGTATGCTCCAAGATGCTCTCTCTTAGAAATTTGTGATGTGCAAATTTCTTCTTTTATTAAGAACCTTCCCTGGTGTGCAGGTGTGGGTTTTAGCCTATTTCCTTCCTGCAGTTGGTGGAACCAAAAATGGCGATCTGCGCGTTCCGGCCGCTCGACGATGGGCAGAAGCATCAGGCTATCGTCGGCCAAAATATCTTTTCAAGGATTTGAATGGCCTTAGGAGGATTATCGACAACCTCACCTCAGACCAGTAGGTCTCGTTTTTCCTTACTTTTTTTCCTTGAGCTGTTTATGACAACGCTTTTTGCAGGAGGACATCGTCCAATTTCCATGGAATGGATATAGCTCGGAGGGTCTTCATTTTGACATTCGCCTCGTAAGGGAAGCGAGCGAGCACCGCTTGATGTTGGAGGGTCCTTCTAGCCTGGCTTTCTATTTGGGGGAGCGCTTCTTTTTTCAGCACACTGGAGAATGGACCTCCAGGGTATCCGTAGATCCTTCTCAGCTCATCTTTGATAGGTAGGCTTTGGAAGAGGGCGAGATGACCCGACTGTTGATCGGTGAACCAGCGGTCAATTCCATTGTGCCTACAAACAATTTGGAGGAGGTGACTGTTCAGCAGAGAGGACGCTTCGCTTTCGCTCAGGTACTGCTTCTTCTGCTCTTGCGGTGATACTGTGAACTTCTGTTGTTTTAACAACATCGTCCTTCTGTAGTTGGGAGGATATTATGATCCTCTTCTGGACTAGCATGTAGAGGAACCTGAACAAGCGGAGGGTGAAGATATGCTGTTTGGATTCATTCCGCTTGTACCTAAGGATCATGAAATTTTGCAGTTCTTTGATGCAAACCCGGTAAGTCGCATATTTGACCAATCTTTTATCATGCAGCATTGATTCTCATTGACGTCGTGCTTGTGCAGCAAGCGTATGCCCGTATCCATGTTCTATTACGGGAGGGCATCACGGCTCAGGAGTTCATTGACCAGAACTTCGAGAATAGCCAATATCGGGGTCCTATGCCGGCCGCTGAGGATAATGAAGCTCATTCTCATGTGAGCTTGTCACGTTCTGGAAGCTCGTCGAGACGTCCTCCTCGCCATTATTCAACAGGAGAAACAGGTAGCAGAGGTTTCCGTGGAGATCCAAGGCCAGGACCATCCAAGCGTAGGGATCAAGATCTGATGAGTGTGCCTCATGATCCCTATGCTTGTTCCTCGAGACGAAGGTCTCCCGACATCCCGGAGTTTGGTGGAGGATTATTCGAAATCTAGTGGATTCCAAGTCCAATGGATAGAGTGTCTAGTCCGTGGGTGCCTCAATATCATGCTCAATCGATTGTCCCTTACAGTCAGCCCTCTGGCTTCGGCCAGGACTATCCAGACTCTGGTCTTCATGGCATGCCTTCCAGCTAATTCTTGCCCGACCCTTCTGGTCCTCAGGATGAATCACAGTCGGGTTCCTTTGCCGACGCAGTGTTCAGGAGCTTGTTCGGTAGTGGTAGCTCCGGCGGGAACTACTAGGCATTGCGGCAAGGCTTCCTCGCTTTTCTTTTTTTTTTCCTTTTTCTTTTTGAAGGGAAATGCCATGTAATAAAAGAAATGTGTAATTAATGAAAATACAAGCAGGCAGACTCTGTTTATGTGATTTTGACTCTCTAAAGATGCAGTATGCAAGTTCCCAATTTTATTTAATTTCAGGCCGACCTCTGACTGCTTATAATAAAGAAAAGACATGAAAAGAATAATGTACAAAAGAGATACAATTTTGACACTTAATGAGACAAAAGGAAATTACAATTTTACACAAAAGAAGAAGAAAAAAAAGATAAAGATAATCAATATTACACCAAACATGTAGGAACCATACGAGCCGCGTATTTTCCTCCTGGATGCATGTATGTAGGGGTGTGAACTCACAAAACGAGTTCATCCCCCCCTTCTAATGGCCGATCGGCCTTCACACAATGGCAACCACCGTGGTTCATCCGAATGCGTTGCTAGATGTTGCATGCATCCCCTAGGGTCTGATTGAACAACTGTGTACAGTGATGATCCGAGGCTATATAAGCTTGCTTTGCTATTGAGATTTCATTATATTCTCATCTTCTCTCAATCCGTTTTTTGTTTCAGTCATGACCTTTGAAAGAACACTCAACTCATGGATGAATTCACTTACCAAGCCCGAAAGCAGCTCCTCACATACTACAACTTAACTTTAATCCTGAGCCTAAAACAAGTGAAGATCGATTGGGTATTCCTCAATGCGGCCCCGACCTTTTGGGACTCTAATCTCCATGTCTTTCGCTTCTCCTGGAATGAGTTATGTCCTCTCCCTGAAGAGTGGGCTTGCATGCTTAGTTTTGATCTCTATGCCCCACCTACGACTCCTCCTCTCGCTCATTACTACCGTGAAAGATCGAGGAACTGACAAATTTCAATCACCGGGCGCTAGGGCATTTCTTGGTGGACAACATGGTCAATTTGCAAGCTTTAGTGGAATTCTTTCAATCACCAAAGGCGCTCAGACTTAATCCGGCTTTACGAGTACGAGGTTTGGTTTTCTGCATCCTGGCTGAATATTTATTTTACCATGGGGGTTCGGGTTTTGCACCTCTTTCTCTCATCCATGTTGTAGACGAAATGTCCCAGGATTGCAACCTTGCTCCTATGATGGTTGCGGAAACCCTCCTTAGCCTCGATTCACGGACCACCAAACAAACTTTCTAGGGAAGCCCCCTTGCTCTTCAAGTGAGTATCGACTCTTTATTCTTTTTTTTTTTATATTATATTTTCTCTGATTTTGCATGGATCATCCGAGTGGTCCATGTGGAATCAAATGTCAATTTTTCCTCTTTTTTTTCTTTTTGTTTGGTTGTATTCTTTTTTTTGTTTTTGCTACCAAAATTCTCACTTCCTAGATGTGACTTATGGAGTGCTTGGACATGATTTTCTCTCCCATCACCTCCTCGGAACTAGCAAACTTTTGCCAACGCAAAAGGAAATTCGACACTCGCCGCAACTTCGATGAGTGGGTCATTTTTCTCAAGAATCACAGGGAAATCCGCTGGTGGGTTCAATGGTGGAAGGTACCATGTTTCTCGAACCATTCTCGTAAGGCTGCCCACATTACGCTACTTGGCTTGACAGAGCTTACATATTACTTCCCCGATCGAGTCATGCGAGTTGCGACGAATGGGGCATTCTCAAGACATCCCTCTTCCTCCGTGCGAGATCCCGACCTTACCAATCTCCGAGGGTCAGTGATCGAGTCGTAGCTCAAATACTGGAAGAAACGAGCGGGAACAGAGGTACCTGCCCCGAACCATATCTCTACTGCTTCAACGGATGGTTATCGGAGCTGGCTTGCTACTACTATCGGTGCTGGCCATTGGCATGAGAAGTCATTACGCTCACTTATCCGAGACACCCCAAAATTAAAGAGCGTCAATGTGGCTAATGATCCTGGGTCGGGTTCCAAAGAAGAGACGCACCCAAGGAAGGAAAAACAAACAAGTTCGGATGAATGAGCACTAATGGGCCAAAACCGACTTCGATACAACTAAGACTAAGTGCTAAATAAGTAGTGGTGGAGAGAAAAAATGGAATGGAAGAAATGAGTGTGCTATGTATTTTATTATTTGATGCTTTTCCTTTAGAAAATTATTAAAACAAAAATGTATTAAAAGATGTACTCCTTTTATTAATATTAGATGTAAAATATTACATTATGTTTTACAAGAATCAACACAAGCCATTTTCTTCTTATCGTTCCGCGAGGGCGCATCTCCAACTGCAACATTTGTATTCTCTCCTTTTATCTTACCTGTCCCGAAGGATTTTCAAGTTAGTCTCTCATTTTTTTCTCTTTTTTTTTCTTTTTCTCTCCTTTTGCCTGACCTGCCTCAAAGAGGTTTTCAAGTCAACTACTGATCTATAGCTTTTCACTTTTTTTTTTCTTTTTTCTTCCTTTTGTTTTCTTTTTTTTTTTCTTTTCTCTTATGTAAGCAAGTGGCCTATTGGCAGTTCGGTTGCTTGCTTTTATAAGATAGTGCATGTCCAAGTAGCTAAGGATGTTAGCCCTTAGAGGCTTAAACATAATATCTTTTCAACTGATCCAAGTTCACAGGTTGGACAAGCTCCTCTCCCTCGGGCATGGCTAATCGGGCGGCGCCTCCTGGAGTGATAGAGATAACGACATATGGGCCCTTCCAGTTCGGAGCAAACTTGCCTCAAGGATCCTGGCGTGGTGCCCTCATTTCTTGTAGCACTAGATCTCCTTCTGCTAAATCCCTATCATTGACCTTTCTATTGAATGCTCAGGAAATTCGACTCTGATAAAGTTGAATGTTATGCAAAGTGCGGAGTTGTCTCTCGTGCAACAGCACCAACTCTTCATATCTAGCTCGGGCCCATTCAGCCTCAGGAATTTGACATTCAATGATATTTCTCAGGGAGGAATAGAAAGCTCTACAGGCAAGATTGCCTCCATCTTGTACACCAAAGAGTATGGCGTAGCTCCAGTTGCAGTTCGGATCGACGTTCGGTATCCCCATAGTGCGAAGGGAAGCTTGTCGCGCCAATCCTTGTAAGGGACAGCCATTTTCTTGATAATTTGCACCAGAGTTTTGTTTACATCCTCCACCGCTCCATTGGTTTGCGACCGATAGGGAAAAGCATGGTGATGTCGGACTTCGTACTTGGATCAAGTTCAAACCCTAAGAATTTTAACTAACCCTAAACTAAATTATTCTAATAAACCCTAAGAAACCCTAAACAAAGATCAAGTTCAAACCCTAAGAATTTTAACTAACCCTAAACTAAATTATTCTAATAAACCTAACTTTGACTAACGACCATTAACCCTAACAATAAGAAAGAAAACAGGAGTCAAATAAGAAAATAAGAAAATAAGAAAATACTTAACTCTATTGAATTACTCTGCCTACTGACTATTGACCAAGGGAATCAAAAACAAAAGGAAGGCAACCCTAGCCCAACTGCCGGAAGATCGAAACAGAGGAAAAACGAGAAACAGAGAAACAGAGAAAGAGAGGAAGAAATCTGGCAGCACAATATACCAAATCGAACCGGACAAAAACGCTTCAATACCGATTCATTAATAATTCCAGAACACATTCAAACAAAATCAACAAAAGAACCGAATACAAATTCAACCCAGAAAATTAACAATTCGAAAACATCCAAGAACAACCGAAAATCAATTGAAAATGAAAGCGAAAATAGAGATTCAAAACTAGAAAATAAAGCATGAATTAAACCTAATCTAAATCTATTTAAAACGAACCCTCGAAAATTACTCCTCAATCTGCTCCTCTTCTTGCCCTTTTATACTCGAGTTCATACCCCTTCCTTCAATCCGAGTCGTCGATCTCCTTCCAAATTAATGGTGGAGATGAGATTGTTAGTTGAGGATCAAGATGATGACGATGGTGGTGCTTGTGTGCGCTTGTACTTGTCAGATATCAACCGAATCTGCAATTAAACGAAAATGAGTGAGAAATTGAGATGGAGAAATATCGCGAGAAATAGAAAGGAGAAGAGAAAATGGAAAGAGATGAGAGTAGGAAATGAAGAGAGATTGAGAGAAGAGAGAAGGAGTTCGAAGGAGATGGTGAGGTGTGTGGTTGTGGGAGCTTCGGTGGTCTGCAGCAAATGGAGAACCAGAGAGTGAGGGAGAAACGGGAAGGGAGAAAGAAAGAGGGAGAAAGGGAAATTAGATTAGGATTAGGGTTTTGGTTGGGTTTTTATTTGGCTGAGGGGGAAAAGGAAACGCGTCGGTAACTAGGTAGGTGGGTTAGGGTTATGGGGAAAACGGGTTTCGGGGTTAACGATTTGGGTTGGGTAGTGAATGTTAGTCGCTGGGCCGAGGGAAAGAAATAAGAGGAAGAATGGGAAATTTGTGCTAGGATTAGGATATATAGATTTAAGATTTGATTTTATGTCTAATATTAATATTATTGTTTCATATTAACAATAATAATAACAAAAATAATAAAATTCTATAAAATCTAATAATAGAGTAAAACATAATAAAACTACTAAAATAATTATTAAAGACAAGCAAGAATACCCTATAAAGGAGAAGAATTCGGCTCGGAACGAGACCGAACAACACTCCAACATAAGACTTTGCTCGCCTCGAGCAAACTAAAATCAAAGATAAGGACTAGAAAAAGAAACTAAAAACCCTAACTCACTTTCGCAGGAATCGCGGATGCATTTAGCATATGCATCAAGCCCTTTAAACCCCCCGGTAGCCCGGGTGGATGAAGTAGGTCTCGTGAGGGTTTATAGCAACTATACCCATAAAAGCCCAAGAAAAAGGAGAGAGGGAAAGTGAAAAACAAAACAAGTTTGAAAAGAAAGAATAGAAAACTGCTCGTTTCATGAATCAATATGTTTCAATCAAGAAAACGATGTTAATCCTCCAAAAGGAACCGTTATGAGCATCTCACATACACCTAACCCAAACAACTGCCAATCTTGGGGGTTTTCGATCCCTTAAACCTTATGTAAAGTTAAATTCCATTTGCGTAAAAGTTTAGAAAATTCTAACTGATTCTGATCGACCCCAAAGACTCACACCCGAGCTTAAAAACAAACGAAACGAACAAGGAAAGAAAAGAGTTGCCCTTCCCCGCATTTGGTCGCCCTTGGCTTGGTTAGGGTCGTAGGTGATGCAAGGAGAGGCCCCACATTTTATTAATGCTTAAACTTTTTTCTTCTTTTTGGGTTGGGTATTCCCAACAAATTTTCTTTCTTTTTTACTTTTTAATGGTCGGTATTAGCCTTATTTTCGGGAATTACACGGCCCAAGATGGGGTTTACCCTCCCAACACGGTCTTTTCCATTCACCTCTTCGTCGGAAACGATATAGAAGGAGGTTTAAGGGATAATAGCGTCGTACCGCTAATACTGGGCCCGTGTAGGTTGGCTAAGTGTATGGTGGTTGATGTCGTAAAGCCGACACGCCTCACTTAATCATTTTATTTAACTTTGCTTCCATTTTTCTTTCTTTTGCTTTTGCTTTTTCTCTTTTTTTTCTTTTTCTTTTTGGAAAACAAGCTCGGGTACGAATCCCTAGAATCCCCCAGTTTCGATCAGAACATAAAAAGAAAGAAATGGGATCTCACTAGACACTCAATGAAAGGAATCTACTTAAGGTAAGTCATGACAATCGCTCAAGAAAGGGTCGAAAATGCTCAAACCGGTTTCTTTTAAAGAAGATTAAGAACGGTTTCCTAATTCTGACAACGAAATCAAAGAAACGAAGCAAAAACAAAACAAAACGGAAAAACAAAAACTTTGGAGGTTTTGCACTCCCTTTTTTCTCCTTTTTCACACAAACATTTTTCAAACTTTTTAGACACAAACTAAGCAAAACAAAAACAAAAGACTCAAAAACTAGGTGGTCTACCCATGACAAATGGAAAAAAGCACCCCCACTCCAACACAAAACATCATAATTTCTTCATTATGAGAAGGGTGTCTCAAGTAAGGTAGAAGACCTAAAAACACACAAACAAACACATAACAAACAAAATGGTGGCGGCACTGAGCCTGCAGCTCCAACAATATATATCCAACATTCACACTCAAGGGGTTCGCCACCCAAAAAGAAAAGCAAGCATGCACCATGGATCAATGATATATTCACATAAAGAGATTGGAAAGAAGTTACCTCGAAGTCTTCAATCAAGCTTATTCAATCCATGATCCAAAGAACATTACACCAAAGGATAGAAATAAACAAGAAAAGCATACTATGTGTGATGGTTCACATGCAAGATCAAAAGAAAAACAAACTAAACTAGACACTAAGGACCAAAGAACTAAAGAAACTAAAATATTTACAAAACAACTCTCACTCTCTTTTTTTCTTTTCTTAAACTCAAAAACTGGAATGCAAACTACCCTCCCACTCCAACACAAAGAGGTTGTAGTGTCCTCAAAGGAAACAGAAGTAGGTAAGCAAGCACAACAAAATAAAAGAAAAAGAAACAAACAAAAAGAAAATAAAAGAAGAAAAGAAAGACCAACTCACTAATTATACAAGAAGGGTGAGGAAGGATATTACCTGGAAGGCTTCTTATCAAGAAATTCACTCCTTCTCACCTCAAGATATCGGGCACCAAGGCAGAACCATTCAACGCCCGAAGTAACAAATCATGCATCTTCTCATGCATCTCAGAATGGTGTAGGTAAGAGCACACTCGCAATGGCACATAAACAAACATTAGTTCCCTTAACAATTTATCAAATGCCTTAGAAAAGTCATAGAAATGATGAAATACATGAATATACACAACTTTTCTAGGCATGGTGACGTGAGACATGACAAATGAGTCATCCCATTGACTCGTAAATGGAGATTGGGTATACAAATCAACGGAAGGAGGCAATACAACACAATCATGAACATGCTCATGCGAAGACTTGGATGCAAACAATGATTCAATCTCAATTTCCATACAATTTTCATCAAGCACAAATTCCAAATCACCACTCTCATCCAAACAATCATCATAATCATCCATGGGTGATAAGGAAAAAGCAAGGTTAGACCACATCCTAACACTCCCAAAATCACAAACAGGCACATCTTCATCTCCATCAATATCAGACTCACTAGAAGAACTATCAATATCAAAAGACAAAGGTGCATCATTCAAAACAACGTCAAAAGTGAAAGTGGAAGGCTCCGGGTCATAACTCATAGTGAATGACTCATAAAGCATGTCATCATCAAAAGCATCATTGTCAACAACGAAGTTCAAACAATCATGATCAATCCCCAAAGAATCAAGCTCATCATCACAAGAATACACATTAATGGACTCACATACAAGGGTAGCTAATGCCTTACTAATGCAATGATCCTCAATGAAAATGAACAATTCGGCATCAAACACACATTCAATCACAAAAGATTCAATTTCATTCTCAACAAGATTATGCTCAATTGCATCACAAGCATCAAGGCATTCAAATAACTCAACCTTTTCTTCACATAAAGGCATGGACAATGGTGTGGACAATGGTTCATCATCTAGCATGTTTTCAACAAATTCTATATCATCAGACATAGAATCATCATGTTTCTCATGCTCACTAGGTGGGGCTAGAGCTAAGGAGTCACTAAGTAGTCCAAGGCACGGTTGGTCATAGTAATCATCATCCTCATCATACACAGAAGAATTAACTTGCATTTCAAAACTCAAAGATAACGAATGATCTACTTCAACATTCAAATCAACTATTTGTGAAGAAGCAGTTTCTACCCTATGATTACTCTCATGGAAGGATTCACACATATACTCATTCATATTCGCACATAATTTTTCCGCTTCCGCATTGGAGGTAGCCATTGTAGCTTTCAAACAAGAAACAAAGCTATGGCATGGTGAATCACAGAGGAAGCACACAGAATGAGACTCATCATCGGCACATTGGGGAAGATCATAACAATTTTCCACATAAACCCCACTATAAGATTGATGATCAACATACATGGGGTATTCACATGATTGTTCAATTTCGGTCCCAAAGGGTGGTGCATAAGGAGGTTGGAAGCTAGGACTAACACTTTGTTGCTCAAACTCATAAGAATCCCTAGACAACCATTCAAGTAACTCCCATGCTTTTTCTTCACCTAAAGCAGAAAACCCGTAATATTCTAAGACGTTTCGGGTCTCACAATTCACACCCTCATTCACAATTCCCAAAAGATCTAAAGTATCATAAAAGACACCATATAATTCACATTGAGCACGATAATCACGTAATCTAGCAAAATACCTCCAAAATATTTTATGCTCAAATTGGGGGAATTGGGGACTATCCATAATTCTTTTTTATATTTTTTTTTCTATTTTTTTCTTTCTTTACTTTTTTTTTCTCTTTTTTTTTCGATATTCAATTTTATTGACTACATTTTTCTAGCATAATCAAGAAAGCAATTAAACTATTTACATACAAACCAATCCCCTAATCTACCAAATAACGCCATTCCCGGCAACGGCGCCATTGTTCGGTTATAATTTTTGTAGTTTTATGAGTTAAGGTTGTCGGTCCACAGGGATGGGTGTTAGGCTTGATATGGTAATTGGTTCGTGTAAGGGTTTTTCACACATGCAGAAAGCGATAAATTATGTAAAGGAAAGCAATAAAACTAACCTAGACATGGAATCAAGGAAAGCAATAAAAGGAAAGCAATAAAAAGCATGAACAATGAAATTGAGGAAAAGAAATTATACCTTTGATGAACAATCAACAATAAAACCTCAATCTAACTTGGATTTCTCCCGAACAAACAAGAAATTCGTGAATTGGATTTAAGAATTCCCAAATCCCCACTTTAGAGTGGAATTTAAGACCCTTAGCCCTCCTCCTCACTAAAAGTGGATTGAGTGTTTTTGTGGCTAATCTAATATTATACCCTAAGAAACTTTTAAAACAAAAACCTACACAAACCCTAGAAAAACTAACTTAAAGAAACCCTAAACAAAGATCAAGTTCAAACCCTAAGAATACTAACTAACCCTAAACTGAATTATTCTAATAAACCTAACTTTGACTAACGACCATTAACCCTAACAATAAGAAAGAAAACAGGAGTCAAATAAGAAAATAAGAAAATAAGAAAATACTTAACTCTATTGAATTACTGCCTACTGACTATTGTCCAAGGGAATCAAAAACAAAAGGAAGGCAACCCTAGCCCAACTGCCTGAAGATCGAAACAGAGGAAAAACGAGAAACAGAGAAACAGAGAAAGAGAAGAAGAAATCTGGCAGCACAATATACCAAATCGAACCGGACAAAAATGCTTCAATACTGATTCATTTACAATTCCAGAACACATTCAAACAAAATCAACAGAAGAACCGAATACAAATTCAACCTAGAAAATTAACAATTCGAAAACATCCAAGAACAACCCAAAACCGATTGAAAATTTAAGCGAAAATAGAGATTCAAAACTAAAAAATAAATCATGAATTAAACCTAATCTAAATCTACCTAAAACGAACCCTCGAAAATTACTCCTCAATCTGCTCCTCTTCTTCCCCTTTTATACTCGAGTTCGTGCCCCTTCCTTCAATCCGAGTCGTCGATCTCCTTCCAGATGAATGGTGGAGATGAATTTGTTAGTTGAGGATGAAGATGATGACGATGGTGGTGCTTGTGTGCGCTTGTACTTGTCAGATATCAACCGGATCTACAATTGAACAAAAATGAGTGAGAAATTGAGATGGAGAAATATCGCGAGAAACAGAAAGGAGAAGAGAAAATGGAAAGAGATGAGAGAAGGAAATGAAGAGAGATTGAGAGAAGAGAGAAGGAGTTCGAAGGAGATGGTGAGGTGTGTGGTTGTGGGAGCTTCGGTGGTTTGCAGCAAATGGAGAACCAGAGAGTGAGGGAGAAACGGGAAGGGAGAAAGAAAGAGGGAGAAAGAAGAAATTAGATTAGGATTAGGGTTTTGGTTGGGTTTTTATTCGGCTGAGGGGGAAAAGGAAACAGGTCGGTAACTGGGTAAGCGGGTTCGGGTTATGGGGAAAACGGGTTTCGGGGTTAACGATTTGGGCTGGGTAGTGAAGGTTAGACGCGGGGCCGAGGGAAAGAAATAAGAGGAAGAATGGGAAATTTGGGCTAGGATTAGGATATATAGATTTAAGATTTGATTTTATCTTTAATATTATTATTATTATTGATTCATATTAACAATAATAATAACAAAAATAATAAAATTCTATAAAATCTAATAAAAGAGTAAAACATAATAAAACTACTAAAATAATTATTAAAGACAAGCAAGAATACCCTATAAAAGAGAAGAATTCGGCTCGGAACGAGACCGAACAAAGTGTAAAAGGGAGAAGTTAATTTATTTCGCGACTTTATTATTCTTTTAGGCATCCCTTGCATACCGGGCCACTAATCGGGTCTTTTGACACGTTAGGACAAAGGTGACGGTTTAAGTTACCTAGGAATTCCCTTGAGGGCGGGAGGCCACTACTGTGGGGATGAACTCTACATCTCTAAGCATTTGGTCGCTCCTCTCCCGGTGTCACACTCCAAGAGCTTCCTTGAAGTTCTTTGAGAAATACCCCAACTGCTTACCTTATGGTATGAAGAACCGGGGCGAAGGCGTGCGATAGGCTATATTCCCAACCATAAAAGTCCATGAATTTAAAGCCTTGGTTTAGGGTACCCTTTTCATGTGTATGCTATGTGCTATGTGTATCCCTCCCCTTTTCTTGTGTTTTTGTAAAGAGTCGACCCTAGTTTTGAGGTTTTGTTCTAGTCCATATAAAATTCATTGAGTTGAGAAAAGGATTGTTTACTAATTAATATAATTAACTCAAATGCATTATGGTTAACCCAAGTGGAAGGGCCCATTTATGTTGGAAAGTTTATTATCTCAATTAATAAATAAAAATTGATTCACCTTTGATGATATTATATGGCCCTTTATGAAATTCTCTTAACAAAGGTCCGTTATTAGGCCCAACCATATTGGATTTGTCAATTAAGCCCATAAATTAATTAAGCTCGCTTATTGTTGACTTTATCCAGTCCTTTACAATATCCATTTCCTCGAGTAAAAAAAAAGAGGAGGAAAAAGGGTTTAAAAAAAAGAGCTCGTCGGTCTTGTCGAGTATTATTCTAGCTCGCATAATTGCTAATATGGTATGAGTTGTCTGAGTTGTTGGGTCAAGTCAAGGATTCTACTTAAAATGGTCGGCTTGTGGATTGGGCCCATCCGAATTGAGAAACACTGACTAAAGCCTGTCAACTTATGACTCGCTCACTATGTTTGACTTTATTCGGCGCCCCTTTATAATACTCTGTTTCTAGGTCCATATAGAATTAGGTCATGCACTCCCAAAAGTGGGTGAGTCCTTTGTGTTAGCATATATGTGTTAAGTTGGTTAGGATCATATAGGTCATCTAGGTCATGCATGCATCGGGTTGAACGTGTCGGAGTTTGTCATCGAGTGTCTTAACTTTGAATTTCCATGCAGGCATCATTGGTGATCGACTCCGAGCCCGCATTTGAGATCCACGAACCGGTCATTTGATCCCGAACCCTTGCTACGATCCATCTGCAAACAGTGACTGCATCATGTCTAGAGAGCAATTCCAAGAGGTCCCGGTCCAGAGCACTGAAGCTAATATCACGAAGCATTTGGATGACCTTTACATAAAAATGCAAGGTCTGGTATTTGCCAATGCCTTAGAACAGGAACAGAAGATGAGCAAACGACTGAATGAACAGTAGCAAGTGATGGATGGTATGCTGCAACCCATCACTAAGATTAATACCAAGCTAGGGTTGAATGTTGAAGAAGATGATGAAGGGATGCATGGGTATGAATCTGAACCTGATATCATCAAGACATCCTCATATTCTGGAGGAATTGGGATATCCAAGACAAAGGTCAATATCCCTGAGGCATCTAAACTCACAAAGGACCCTGCTGTTAAGGTCCTTGCTGACAAGTAATGAGTACTATGGCGGCCTTTGCTGACAAGTACCTGGAAGTGCCATTGCCTGTCCTGCCAATTCTGAAGATAGCTGATAAAGTTGAGGTGCCAAATATCAGGTTCAAACCTTCTGAGAACCCAGTTCATCACATCGAAGAGTTCATGAGGCTAGCACCATTAAACCGGATTGATGTCGGTTTATACTCTACTATTTTCCCATCCACTCTAGCTGGCGAGGCCAAGGTGTGGTACCATGCTTTACCATCCCAAAAGAAGACCGACTGGAATGAATTTTTGAAAGCCTTCATTAATCAGTATAGTCGCATCCAGAGGAAACAAGCTACGGTGGATGATTTAACCACCATGAAACAACGAGATGACGAATCCTTCCTGGATTACTTTGAGCGATGGCATACCAAGTTGTCACACATCAATGAGACAATTCCTCTCTGTCTTCAATTGTCTACTTTCAAGCGAGGGCTAAAAGGTAGCTTATCCAAGCACTTGGGATACCACGTCATTAAAGATTTTGATTACCTGAAGGACATTTGCGTCCAATTGGAGGCAATGCATAATGATAAGACCACTTCGCTTGGATGGAAGGGGTTTAGTACCAACAGGATGGCCACTAGCGCGCCTAGCCACCCTCCTAAGATTATGAAAACTAACTCTATCCAGCGCAAGGGGCCTATCATACCAAAATACGAGACTTACACACCATTTGACGTCTCTTATTCTCAAGCACTTGATCGGCTGGTTAAGAAAGGTTTTTTGGTCCTACCTATGCCAAAGGAAGAGCCGGCGATTAAAGGGAAAGGTTGGGATGCTATCCAATTCTGTCGTTATCATCGTAGCCGGGGTCATGATACTGAGAAATGTTGGACTCTCAAGAACAAGATAGAAGACATGATAAGGGATGGGACGCTACCCATGCCTAAAGTTACCCAGAAACCTAACAATCAAAGCAACCCGATGCCCGAGCATACAAATGCTATCTTTCATGGAGTTTATTGCTTTGATCCTTCCACGTTGATTGCTGAGGCGGGTCAACCAATCCACGAGGTGTTTGGCTTTCATGAAGACATATCCATTCATGGCATTTGGGATAGTGATGACGATGATCAACATGAATACTCCAAGATGGAATGGATGGAGATGGATGAGCCAACGTCAGATGATGTGGCATTTCTCACCCGATCAAGCCGCCATAACAACAGGAACACCACCACTCTAGTGGCTGTTTCTAATCCTATGCCCATGGTTACCAATGACAATCACGTCCCTCCTGAAGATCCTCTCCTTACACAACTCAAGAAGACCAGAGCTGAAGTTAATATCTGGCAGCTGATATGCACCTCGCAAGCACATAGACAGAAGATGATGGACACTCTTACTGCATTAACAGTACCTCCCACGACAACTCCTGAATCTTTAGTTGCTCATGTGACTACCCAGCAAGAGGCTATCACTGGTTCTGGTCGACAATACTCGACAAGACCGATAACAAAGCACTCTACCTTATAGTGCAATGCTCCAACAAGATGATCCCACTGGTTCTTGTCGACAATGGTTCAGCTGTGTATGTGTGCCCTTGGAGGACGGCACAGAAATTAGGAGTCCAACAACAACACTTGGCTCAAAATGGTGTGCAGCTCAGGGCTTACGACAATTCTCCTCGAAGGTCGGTTGGGTCCGTAACATTGCCCATCACTACAGGCAGTATCACTCGGAATGTGGAGTTCGTAGTGCTAGACATTCCAGCCTCCTTCAATCTGTTACTAGGGAGGCCATGGCTTCATGAATGCAATGCTATATCATCTACCTTACACCAAAAGGTCAAGATGCTAGTCCAAGGTCAAGTTATCACCATCTCGGGAGAATCCATCAATGCTGTCTTCACTCCCAAGCAATCAACCCTTGAAGTAGAACACAGTTCCATGGATGAAGAACTTCACAACTTTGAACATGTGGCGACTTTGATCCAGGATGAAGCTTCCTTTGACTTCGATCTCTACTCAAATCCCAAAGTGCACGCTATAATCAAGAGACAAGGACATGAATTCCCTGGGATGCCGCTGGGAAAGAACCCGAAAAACAAGATTCCCCCTGTGTTCAAGACATTTAAGCAGAAGGGAAGGTTCGGCTTAGGGTATAAGCCAACAGAGATGGAAGTTAGGCTCGCCAAGATAGCCATACCTGAGCAGAAGAGAATGGACAATCCTTCTACCTTAT
This sequence comes from Portulaca oleracea, assembly GCA_029582165.1. Classification (NCBI taxonomy): domain Eukaryota; kingdom Viridiplantae; phylum Streptophyta; class Magnoliopsida; order Caryophyllales; family Portulacaceae; genus Portulaca; species Portulaca oleracea. The sequence continues at coordinate 4,444,620 of CM055892.1, forward strand.
TCCAATAAGGCCCTATCCACTCACTCTGAATGGACAATTTGTTAGGGAAAGTGATAACTTCCCTTATTATGGGTTCCTTGAACCATACTACCTGAAGAACAAGGGAGTTCAAGTTACTGGATTAGAAGTTTTCAATGACTGTACCATTAATATGGCTAATGTTTTTGTCCCTGCTTGGGACAAGCAGCCACCATTAAAATGGACTCATCTCGCCGGGAGCAACATATTTGGTATGCTGTTTGGACAAGCTGTCAAAGAAGAGTTTGAAGTTGACGTTGTTGTTGCTGCATTATCCAACCCAAGCTTTGACCCAAGCCTCATGATAACTGAAGAAGAAGAAGAAGAAGTCAAAGCGGTCTCGTGGGTCGATTTTGAGAAGAATAGCTTTGTTTTATCTGTAGTAGAGTCTGTTCCTATGGACATAGAGTCTGGTCCTAAGAGTCTAGGGTCAAGTGAGTCTGGTCGTGAGTCTGCTGGCGATGTACTCATTTCTGCATTCAATAAGATGAATCTTTCTGCTTACTCTGATTCTTCTTTCCCCTCTTCCTTGAACTGTTGCGCTAATAATAATCTGGAATTTAATGAACCTTTAAAAGAATTTTCTAATGAACATGAGCATAAAATGGTGGTATTGGAAGACACCATCGCCATAAATGTGGGCACCGAAGAACAACCTCGGGAGGTGAAGTTAGGTAGCTCACTCACAGTAGAAGAACGTGTAGCATTTGTAGAGCTTTTCAAGGAGTTTATGGATGTATTCGCATGGTCTTACGAGGACATGCTGGGGATTGACAGGGAAATAGCAGAGCACAACATACCTTTGCTCCCCGATGCAAAGCCGGTCTGACAAAAGGCTAGGAGGATCAGGCCTGAATGGGCTAAGAAAATTGAAGAAGAGGTGATCAAGCAGCTTAACGCTAAGTTTATCAAAGCAGTCCAATACCTTGAATGGATTGCTAATATCGTCCCAGTGCCCAAGAAAGACGAGAAAGTGCGCATGTGTGTAGATTTCCGAGACCTTAACAAAGCGAGTCCCAAGGATAGTTTCCCATTACCACACATCGATGTATTAGTGGATAACACTTGCGGACATGAGCTCTTATCCTTTATGGATGGATATGCTGGTTACAATCAAATAAAAATGGCAGAAGAAGATATGTAGAAGATTTCCTTCACCACACCATGGGGAACGTATTGCTATGTAGTAATGCCTTTTGCTCTCAAAAATGTCGGCACAACATACCAAAGGACGACCAACACTCTACTTCATGACATGATGCACATAGAAGTAGAAGTTTATGTGGATGACATGATTGTTAAGTCCAAAACAAGGGAGGAGCACATTCCTAATCTTCGAAAGTTCTTTCTACAACTTCCCAAATACAAGATGCGGCTCAATCTAGCAAAATGCACCTTCGGTGTTACCTTTGGGAAGTTGCTAGGCTCTGTGGGCAGCCAACGGGGCATTGAAGTTGATCCTTCAAAGATCAAGGCTATCCAACAGTTACAACCAACCAGGACAGAAAAGGAGATAAGAGGCTTCCTAGGACGAGTCCAGTACATAAGTAGGTTCATCTCAAAGCTCACAATGACTTTTGAACCTTTGTTCAAGAAGTTAAAGAAAGGAAGAAAAGTAGAATGGGACGATCAATGTCAAGTTGCTTTTGATAAGATCAAGGAATGTTTGCAACATCCTCTAGTCCTCATGCCGCCAGTACCAGATGAGCCTCTACTCCTTTACCTTACAATGACCAGCTCCGCAATGGGGGTTATGCTGGCTCAAAAGGTAAAAGGTCAAGAGAGCGCCACCTACTACTTGAGCAAGAAGTTCCTAGATTACAAAAGTCGATACGCAGACATAGAGAAAATGGCTCTCGCATTAGTATGGCCTACCAAGAAGTTAAGGCATTACATGCTTTCACACACTGTATATGTAATAGCTGAAAATAATCCCATCAAATTCATCATGGAGCAACCAACCATCAACAACCACATCGCTCGATGGGTAGTCATGCTTTCTGAGTTCAACCTTCAATACTTACCCCAGAAATCTCTTAAAAGGCGAGTTGTTTCAGACTTTCTGGCTGCTTCACCATCACAGGAACCTCCAAGCACTCACTTGGAATTCCCAGATGAAGACGTATTCTTCACTGATGAAATTATTTGGGAAATGTATTTTGATGGAGCTTCTAACCAAATGGGTTGCGGAGTAGGGGTCCTTTTGATATCTCCAGAAGGGGTACACATCCCTATATTTGTAAAACTGGACTTTGATGCTACTAACAACGCTGCGGAGTATGAAGTATGTATCAAGGGTCTACCAGCTGCCTGGGCTCTAGGCATACGCCACATAAAGGTCTTTGGAGACTCTAGCCTCATCATCAATCAGGCTAAGAGCGCATGGAAGGTTCGAAGTGAGTGCCTCTTGGCTTATCAGCAGAAGCCTTTGGGACTTGCTGACCAGTTTGAGCAAATTAGTTTCCAATACCTTTCTAGCGATCACAACGAATTGGCGGATGCCCTAGCCAAGTTATCTTCAATGACATCAATCCCATCAGGCATGCTCCAACTACCAATAATAGTAGAGCGGCAGTCTGAACCAGCATATGTCTGCGCCATGGAAACACAAGAATATCCAACCGAGTTAAACACAAGGAAACTGAAGATTGGTTTCTTGATATATACAATTTCCTTCGGAAGGGAGAATATCCAACCGAGTTAAATGCTCGAGGACAACGAGCGATCAGGTCTCTAGCAGCACAATACTGCTTAATCCAAGATCGTTTGTACAAGAAGTCACCTACAGGCATCAATTTGTTATGTATCGATGCCAAAAGTGCAAAGGAAGTTATGGCTACTGTGCATGGAGGAGAGTGTGGGCCTCACATGAAAGGGCGCATGCTAGCGAAGAAGATTCAAAGGGTTGGTTACTATTGGTCCACTATGGAGGCAGACTGCTTGAATTTCGTTCGAAGATGCCACAAATGTCAGGAATATGCCAATCTGCAGCATCAACCTTCTTCATATTTGACTATGCTGACCTCTCCATGGCCATTCTCGGTATGGAGTATTGACATCATTGGCAAAATACACCCAACCGGAACAGGAGGACATGAATACGTCTTAGTCGCCATTGATTACTTCACTAAATGGGTGGAGGCAGCCTCTTTTGCCAAGCTCACGTCTAAGCAAGTGGCTAAATTCATCCTTCATAACAGTATATGCCGATATGGAGTGCCTCATGAGATCATCAGTGATAACGGGAGTCATTTTCGAGAAGAAGTGGAAGTTTTGCTCACCACTTATAAAATTAAGCATCACTGGTCTTCACCTTATCGACCCCAAGCTAACGGAGCTGTAGAAGTATCCAACAAAACTGTGGTAGGAATCATCAAGAAGATGGTCGTTACTTACAAAGATTGGCCTAATAAGTTAGCATTCGCCTTATGGGGATACCGAACCTCCAAACGAACCGCCACAGGAGCAACACCATATTCATTAGTATATGGGATGGAAGCAGTCCTGCCGATTGAGTTATCAATTCCTTCATTGCAAATAGTGGCAGAAAGCCAATTGCCAGAAGCGGAATGGGCTTTCTCAAGGTTCGAGGAGTTAATATTAATGGATGAAAGGCGATTAAGGGCGTTGCATAATGTTCAGGTGTACCAAAGTAGGATCGCTTGTGCTTTTAATAAGAAGGTGAAAAGTCGTTCACTTCAAGAAGGTGATTTGGTGCTTAAGGAAATGAGGGCACCTATACAAGACCAAAGGAGAAAGTTTGCACCTAATTGGAAAGGTCCTTATATGATTAGGGAAATTTTTCCAAGAGGAACGGCTCGACTTTCTACTATGAATGGAGAAGATATGATTCAGCCCACAAATTTGGATCAACTCAAGCGATATTATGCTTAATATAGCTAAGCAACTAGTAAACTAATTTTCAAACACTTGGTGAATATTCAATTTATACTCATGTATATAAGAAAAAAAAAAAAGAGTTTGCAATGGCACAATAATTGTAAACAATATTTCTTCTTTTATTAATAATTGATAATGCAAGTACACTACTTGTAAATAAGAAAATTCAAAAGGCATAATTAAATAAAAGTTTATTCTAGCAAAGCAGTTTAGTTCCTTCACTTCCATCCATCTTCTAATCTTGTTTCACCTTATCTACTTCGTCAGTGGTCTCGTGGTCAATCTCCATGCCTCTAGGTTCATTTGAGTCCATCTTTTTGTCTTTAGGTTGATAGACTCTCCTATGTGACTTTTGTGTCTTTATCCTCGGACCAAGCCGGTCTTTTGCCGTCACCTTCGCACCAAGACGATCCTTTATCGTTGATCGGGGACCCAGTCTCTCTTTCATGGATGTTTGACTCCTTCTCGCCTCTCCAGCACGGCGAGACTCGACGACCACAATTAGCCATCCGTGATATCCAGCGTCAGCAGTCTCTGATACATGTGCCATTGATGGAGCCTTGAGGGTCGGCCTTCTCGCCCAGTACTTCAGCCAAGACTCTATCACCGAGCCGCGAAGCTTCAATTGCTCGGGGGCTTCACACAACCGCTCGGGGATGGTTTGTTTGCGGCCCATCTGTCGCCACACTCGCTCCGAAAGTAGAAGGTCATATGTGTCAAACCGGCGATACACACATAGGTGTTGCGATAATCGCTTGTCACATATTCAGGAACGTGCCACCACTCAATCCACCATGTGATGTCACGAGGTTCCTTCAAAAAGGTGACCCATTCGGTTACCGATTGGTGTTCGGTATACTTGCGCCTCCTTTGACAATAATTTGCAAGTACCCAGGAATTACGAGGATCTTCAACAAGGCCCAAATGCTCCATCAGCCATATCTTCCCATAAAGTTAGCACAGGTTATGATTGCATACCAATTATTCCCAAACTAACGAAAGAAAAAGCCAAAAACCTGCCTAGGTTAAACAGGCAGTAGGGGAGTTTGAAAAATGAGTAAGAATGGAATGAAGAAGGGGATGTACCTAAAGAAGTAGGGGGCTCCCACGAAGCTCATATTCTGGATCTAGATCATCCAAGCCCATCATAGTTTCCGCTAACATCAACGGTACTAGGTTAAAACCTCGAGCCATGTCCTCGACAATCTGGATTAGGCCCGCCGGCCCCGTTTTTCAACCACCGTGGTAGAAGCAGAATTCCCTAAGGAGACATAGTACGAGGGCTCGCACTCGTATCACAGGACCATATTCCAAAGTGTCAGGAGATTGAAAGTACTCAACAATGGTTTGGAAATGTACCTTATCGCCAAAAAATTCACTTCCTATGACTCGGGCTCGCACTCCTTGTATTGTTTGATGTTGTCGATAGAAGTTGGGGGTGATGTCGGCCGTGCGAAATGGTTCGTCCCGAGAATAGACGACCACTCTTCAGGAAGCGGGCATAGCTCCTTCAAGGAAAAGCGGAAAACGTGCATCTTCGGATCCCAAAAGGCCCCTGCCGCTCGGAGGAAGTCATGGTTAACTCTCGCTTGCCGGAGGCTTAACAATCTTATCAAGCTATATCTCCCGAGCTCCTTCTTCTCTTCTCTGGACAAGGTGCTCATCCAAGTGGCGAGTTTCTTCTTGAAAGCCAAGGGAATTAGGATAATTTCTTGAGATTTTGGAGACTTTTAGATGGAGGATGCAAAGGAAGATGATGAGTGATGACCATATGCATGAGGACAAGGTATTTATACACCTTCATTCATGATCAAAATGGAACAAATCGGCCAGCAAGCAATCATATAGTCGTTGCCATCATATCCCATGATTCAAGCCATTTTCCAACGGCTAGCAAAAAAAAAAAAAAAAAAAAAAGTTAAAACCTGCCAGGCCATCCGCGCGCGCGCCAGCAAGCCCAGGCCCACCTTCATCCGCTGCTTAAAACCCGCCTAGGTTTTAAGCGACATGGGCCCAAATCCCTTTTTCCGCGGCCCATTTTTGTGTAGCATTGTATCGGGCCTTTCCATTTTGGTTTCAATTGGCCCATTCGTGTATTCTTTGATGTTCCGGTTTTTGTAATCGACCCAATAACGCTCGGTTCTGAAATTTTTGCTCGAGTTAACTCCGACACTTAAGTTTTTAGTTCTTTTTTTTATTTTATCTTCTTTTTGGGGAAGCGGGATTAATTGGGATTAATCCCGTCATGTGGAAAATCTTCAAAATTGCATTAATAAACGTCAAAGTTGTGCATTCACCGAGTCTTGCATAAAATAAATTACTAGAAAGAGTCTTGCATAAAAAAAGTACAAAGAGTCTTGCATTGCATAAGTTTGATCACTAAAGGAAACCAAAATTGCCGATGTCCTCCGCTAGGTTGCCCCCTGCATTTGAAGCTCCTGCATTGGAAGTACCGGCCCTGCAAAAATAGGTATCCCAGGAATAATAATCAGATCCAGGAGCAGTCTGCACGGGAGGGGATGGCCCATGTACGCTCGACGGGGAAGACACAGAATGCTCCCGTGAAGAAGCCAGGCAAGAATGATCAGGAACTTGCCATTCAACGGATGGAGTAGGCCATACAGACCGCCCATAACCGGCCGCCACCGTAAGAAGCGCATCCCCAACCATGAGTGTTGAGGCACAAACCGCTCTTGAGAACTCATGGGCCATGACGGACCCATCCCAGGTGTAGGGACAGGCCATCCTACAGAACCGGAACCAAAAGAGGAAGCATCATAGGGTGCAGGACGTGAAGTAGCGTCATCCATTAGGGCTTGACTGCCAGAATACCCTACGGGTGCACCTAAGTCACGGTCCCTCACCACCATCTCCCGACCGCGACGAGCATAGCGCACTGAAGCTGGGGTATGACGAGAATGAGAAGGCCGGTATGTGGCACTCGACTCGGAAGCATCCTCCACCCAGTAAGAATGAGGCTGGGTATCACCACCATATCTCGTATTGTGATACGACCCTCCATGACCAAGTGGCTCCTCCAAGGATATCTGAGCCATATCCTCTTCCATACTCGGAGGTCGGCGACCTCTACTACCGGACTTGCTACGATGAGATCCAGTTGAGTGTTGGCCCTCAATCAGAATGCCTTGGCCCCAACCCTATGGTACAGCCGCTAGAGGAGGGCGAAAAGAACCACCAACTTCCTCCCTAGATCGACCTCGAGAAGAATATTCCCCTACCGAAGAGCGGTGTGGGGGCTCCGTGTAAGGAACACCTGCGGTAGAGCGTCGAGGTGGTTCTCTGGAATAGACTTCGCATCGGCCTCCATATCGGCCCTTCCTGCAGCATTACCATGATAAACTTCCTCATAGTGCTCCACTCCTTAGTCAGTTGCCGGAGGAAAGCCCATCGCGGCTGAGAAATGACAAGACAAGGGTCATTCGTAAGTAGCATATGGGATAAGAGGAAACAACATAAAAAAAATGAAGAATTACCGGTTTGCGATAAAATGCTTGAAGTGCAGAGCACTCACTGCTGTTCTCCACATCCAAGAAGCCATCGATCCTTCGCCTTTCTTGTTGAATATCTACTTCGGCAGCCTTAGCATAGGGCCCCAACTGAAGACTTTTTTGTCAGAAGTTAGCCAAAGCATAATAATGGACGAAGAAGGAAGATACATACCACTCGAGGAGCCAAACGACTAAGATAGCATTGGAACTCTTCATCGAATTGCTCCAGCGGAACGTTCTGCACAAAGTTGTCAAATTCTTGACCTCGAACCAGATCTCCCAAAACGTCGGGACCAACCCGCCAGGGCTCAAACATATGTGCTGGAGGATCCAGGGCAATGAGACCAGGGTAACCTCATAAAATTTGCGTCGAAGCTCTCTCCCCCAAATACCACACATAACCGTAAGGCCCCTCAATTAGGAGACGAAGACGGGTGTGGTGTTCCACCTGATCCAGAGGTTGTGGTAACCCTCTAATGTCAAAATCGACCCAAGGATGCCAGTTCACTTGATCCTGCAAAAAGAAGGGTGCATTTAAGTATGGCATGTAAAGGAGAACGAGAGAAAGATGTTAGGAATAGAGAGATACAGGTTGCAGGTTGTCTAAGATGCTTCGAATGAGGTCAAGGCACCCCGATTTGTACTTCTTATCATGAATTCCCTCGGTAGTCCAGCGTTCAGCAGCTGGTACTGTTTTGTTTTTCTTTGAACGAATGCCCAGGGCCAAGATGTACTCATACGCCCACGACTGCATGAACATGATGTTAAATAGGGAAGGATGAACAACATTAAAAGTAGAAGGTCCGACCACATACCTCGAGCACCTTCCACAAGGAAGGACCATACTATTAGCGAGTCTGGGCCGCATGAAGGTAACTCAGATCCGTATCTTGTGAAACACTGACGCCACGACGGAGCCAATGCATGAAGTTGGCATAGGACGCCTTGCCCCTGTTCAGGTTTCGGACATTGTCAAAATTGAGGAGGTTCTGAAACCATGTCAGGGAAATATTGTCCCCATGGTTAGCAAATAGGGTGGCAGAAATGATGTACGCCAAGAAAATGAAGCGGCGTTGCTCTAGAGGCAAGTTTTGAAAACTTGCATCGCGAATGGTCATTTCAAAGTCCTTATAGGCGAGGTTAGGGAGACCTTGCCTTTGTCCCAAATGCACAAATACTGGAGCCAACAAATCCAGAACTGCTGGGGGAGTGTCTGCATCGAAGACCACGTCCTGCCCACCCCAAGGAAGACCGATGATCATGACAAAATCTTTGGGCGTGATCGTCATCTCACCCACAGGGAAATGAAACGAGTTAGTGGAATCCCACAACCTCTCGGCCATCGCTCGACCAATGATACGGAACGTTCGTTTCTGCCAAGCCTCCAAGCATTTCCAAAAAGGCATGAAGCCCGCCGCGGTCAAAGTATCCCGGACAAAATTTCCCTACCTTAAGTGGCTCTTTCAGAACGCTGGGAGTTTTCAAGTTGTCCTCCTACAGGCAGAATTCAAGCACGTCATTTCTAAAATGGGGGCTCGGAGCATAATTTCATGGGCCCAAGCTGGACCTAGCACAAGCACTGGGCTCACAGCCACAGCCCAATGAAGCACAAGAATAAGCCCAAATGTCACGGCCCGAGCCGGATTAGCAACGAAAAATAAGGAAAATTTAAGTCAAAACCCGCCCAGGTTTTGACTTTACCAAGCCCACAGTCACGGCCCATGAAGCATGCCCAGCAAAAAAAAAGGGGGATGCGCGAGTCAAAACCCGCCTAGGTTTTGACTCCGCAAGCCCAGTTGACTGGCCCAGAGCACGCGACGACCCAGTAGGACGGACATAAAACCCGCCTAGGTTTTATTCCGCCTAGTGGGCCGATACTCGGACAAGTGTGGAAAATGTTCTCGGTCCATTTTGCAAGGCGATTTATAAATAAGTTCTTCGGTCAATGATGCGAAAATAAAGGGGTCACTCTACATCCTAACATGCATACTTAAAATAGCTAAAAATGGACAAGATATGAAAAATAAATTCATGCTTGCTCATTTTAACGCTAAAATAAGTACAAGAGGAAAGTTTGAGGGTTACCTTGCCGTGAGAGCGGTAAAACCAAGCATGGTTCCAAGATTGGACAATGAGGTCGGAGGGACCAGCCTCCATACCGGGAACAAAGTTGCGTCGCGAAGACCGCTCATGAGGCTAGGCCGCTGCATGAGGAAGAGGTGGATTCCTATGACTCCGGGGTTGCATCTTCAAGACTCGAAATCACCTCAAAGTTTGAGGGTTACCTTGCCGTGAAGGAAACGAAGGAAATGCCTTGAATTTATTGAAAGTTTGGGTGAATATGAACCGTTCGTTTCTTGAACCTGCCTCGAGATGCCAAACGCATTTCATTGGCCAGAAATCCAAAGGTTATCCTTTTGTCACCCAAAAGAGAGATAGGGTGACGTGGCTTCTTTATGGCCACAAGTGGGTCGGGCCCCACTTTGATTCCTTTCACGAGAAGAAGAAAAGAAAAAAAAAGGGAAAATAAAATCAAAACCCGCCTGGGTTTTGTTGAAGCAGGCTTAGAAGATGTGGCCCAATTGTCTTCGTCAACCCGAGGAAAACCAACAAAACCCGCCTAGGTTTTTTTTGGCCTAGAAGGAACGACCTAGAAGACATGGACTAGGCCCGGACACAGCCCAAGGAAGGTCAGCAAAACCTAGCAAGGTTTTGTGACGCCTACGGCCCAAATTCATGGCCCAACTCCACGCAGTCTGAGCCCACAGTTTGAGCTCTACGGCCCGCAGGTAAAATTTGAACCTCTTCTATGTTTTCAATAAAACTAATACTTGATTTTCTCATGGATTTCAGGTCGCCGACAAAGAGACCACGACCATTCAGCTACCGCACAGAAGGTCGCTGTCATCATCATCATTCAGGGCCATCGGCAGAGTTTGGATGCAGTCCCGATCTTGAGCCACCGGCATCGTGCCCGGTGAAGTCTCAATCTTCGAGTCATCGGCATCGTGTCCGATGAAGTCTCGACCGCCAAGGCCATCAGCAACGCGCTTGATTGGTTTCTTTGACTGGGACATCACAATCGTTAAAGACCTCCAACCCGGGAACGCGGATACCATTAACATATCAAGGCTCCGGGAATCCATACCAAGGGAAATCATCACCCTTCCTTATGAATTTTCTATTCAAAGTCAACGGGTATGGCTTAGTCTCCATCAGCGTAGGAGAGTCGAACTGGTTTCTTTGACGAGCTAACGCAATTTTGGTAAGACGGACCTCCAGATTGGTTGGCTTGTATCCCAAGCGAAAGCGGCAAGAATAAGTGGAGGTAGAGAACTGTGGTGCGACCGTCTCTGGTCTCCTTCCTAAAGACATCCCAGGGAAGTATCCATGTCTCCTCATGATGGCATGAATCTTCAGGTTAGAATAAGGAGCGAAATCAAAGGGCGTTTCATCTTCTATAACATTGACCATCTCAAAGTTGTGCAGCTCTACATCAGTAGAGGTGTGCTCTACTTCCAATACTGGTTGTCTGGGTTCGAAAGTCCCAGAGACAAATCCCCCTGAAAGGGTGACCACTTGATCGTGTATGACCATCTTCACTTTTTGATGCAGCGTTGATGCCATGGCATTGCAGTTGTGTAGCCATGGGCATCCTAGTAACAAGTTAAAAGAAGTAGGAATATCCAACACCATAAATTCTACATTCTGAGCGGTGTGATCAAAGGTGATAGGCAAAGTCACCGTTCCTAATGACTTTCGAGGGGTATTATCATATGCCCGGAGTAACACAGCATCCTGAACCAATTAACTTTTTTGGACCCCTAACTTGGTAGCAGTTTGCTAGGGACAAACATTCACAGCAGAACCGTTATCCACTAAAATCAATGGAATCACTTTATTATAACAAAGTACGGTTAAATACAAGGCTTTATTATGGTTCATTCCAGATACAGGAAAATCTTCATCACTGAAAGTAATGGTGCCTTGGCTAGCGGCAACATGTGAGACCAGGGCTTCTGGAGTTGTGGAAGTAGGAATGATAGCATTCTGGAGAGCCCCCAGTACAAGCTCTTTGTATGGTTTAGAAGCACATATTAGTTGCCAAATCGACACATTTGCCACATTCTTCTTCATTTGTGTAAGAACAGGATCTTCAGGAGTAACGGACGCCTCAACCCTTACAGGACTTGGATTTGACGGAGGAGCTACAGGTTCAGCCCTTGCCTGATTATGCCTTCCCGACCTAGTTAAGAACGCAGCACTAGGCGAAGTTTCTTCTTCTTTGTCGGACCAGAAGTCATCACTAGGATCTCCTTCGTATACATTCTCTTCATCACTAACCCAAATGCCATTGACAGTAAAGGCTGTCAAACCTTCAAGGAGTACAGGTGCTCCTTCGTTGGTAATACATTCAGAAGGATCAAAAGTGCCCTCTCCCACAAAGATAGCATGATTTGGGAGAGGATTGCTTTTGTTATTAGGTTTATTTACAACTTTACGCATCTTCTCAATTTGGTACTTGAGCGTCTAGCACCGCTCAGTGTCATGGCCCCTGGCCCGATGATACTTGCAGTAAGCATTATTGTTCAACCCCAATCCCTTAGTCTCAGGTTCAAGCCTAGGTGTTGGCAATTGGATATTATTTGATTTCAACAACCGATCCAAGGCTTCAGCATAAGTCATGTCGTGAGGGGTATATGGATCGTATTGGAAATAGGCCGGCTTCGGAGCCGGACCACGATTCACATTTTGGACGAGGCTTGTTTCAACCACTTTAGGAGCGCTGATGGTCCTTCTCCCCACGTTGTTGTTCTTCCAACTTTGGGATGCAGTAGTCATCTCCTTGCGTGCCTCTAACTTAGGACACAACTTTTTCAAGTACTCGAAACTCTCAACCACATGAAAATCTAACTATTGTGCCAGACTCGGCTTCATCCCACGGACCAATGTGTCTAGTTGTATTTCTGTGGGGATGATCTAGTCACCTGGGATAACTTAGCATGCCACCTCTCATAATAGGCTATGAATTACTCATTTTCTCCTTATCGAATAGCCATGATGTTTGACAGGGTCAACTTATCCTTTTGAATCTAATTGTAATGCTCGATGAATGCCTTGGGAAGGGCGGTCCAATCTCCTCGCAACTCCAGAGGAAGAGTGTTGTACCAGTTCAACGCTTTATCATTCAGCGATGATGGAAAGACTTGTTTGTAATGTTCATTAGTAACGCCTTGAAGTGGCATCACTCAGTTGAATTCCCATACATGATGGGTTGGATTCTCAGATGAATAGAACTTCTTCAATGGAATGTCCATCTTTCCTACTATATTAGCGTTAATCTCAGCAGGTGGTTCGAACTCGATGAACTGGTTAGTGAAGGTCGGCATCTGACTCACATCATCTTTGAACACTTTCAGCTGACCTTTTATGTCTTGAATGACAGGACCATCACGTAACCCAACTTTGACCGGAATAGCTTGAGGGATAGACACCGACGGTGGTGGCCTCGGTGTTAAGTCATCAGGTACCTCGATGACTGCTCGCTCACTAGAGCTTTCGCCTAACTTTCCTTTGCCTTTGTCAACTAGAGGGTTAGGGAGAATTTCTATGTCATTTTCATCATTGTCCACCATTCCCATTCACATGTTGATACACTGGACAACTTCTAAAACACCATTCAGGGTCTCCTGTTGCTGCTCTATGCGAGTGTTTTGCCTTTCAATGAGTTCTCGTTGTCGAGCGATGTGTCATCAGCTTTCTTCTCTTGTAGTAAGGAAGCAAAAGTGATTGAACCTTCTACTTGCCTGAACTTCTCTTCAAGAAGTTTGGCTAAGGCTTCCTGGACTTGTTTGTCCGCATGGTTCTCTTCGAAAGACATGTCGAACTGCAGACGGCGAGAGGTTTTGGACCTGGGTGCTGACGGAACGAGACTGGGTTACGGATCAAGCCACCTATTGGGCTGGGGATCCAGGCTAGACTCGGGTCTCCTATATTGACTACAGCAACACCACATAGTTCAGAGACTGACCTTTCATTAACCAACACCCAACTGGATGAATGCACGACCTAGCGAACCAACATGGGACTTCCTAATATACACGACCTATATGCTGTCTCAACAAGGTGACTCACCCGGGACACGGGTTTGCATGACGTTAACTCTACATAGTGCTAAAAGACTATAGATCATCATAAAGGGTCGAATAAAACAAAGCACATCGAGTCAAGACCCAATACGGGAGTACAAGTCAGTGTTTCTCAATTCGGATGGGCCCCATCCACATGCCGACCGTTTTAAGGAGGATCGTAACTTGGACACCCTACTTAGGCCAGCTCAAGCTGTGCTGATTATTACGCGGACTAGAATGATGATCAATAGGACTGACCACCTGACGCTTTTTCTATATTTTTTTTATTCTATTTGTTTAGGAAAGTGGATATCGTAAAGGACTGGATAAAACCAACAACGGGTGAGTTATAATTAGCTTATGGACTTAATTGCCAAATCCGTTATGGTTGGGCGTAACCACGGGCCGACCATAAATATGATGGATTCAATAATTAATTCGATAAACTAACTTACTCGAGCCTGGTGATCATTACACAGCCTAGAACTTTAACCACTAACTTTGTTTGGACTTTTAATCAGGTTTATTGGACCTTCGATAAGGAAAAATTGTAAAGGGCCATATAGAATCATCGAAGGCAAGTTGAGTTTATTTTATAAACCAAGATAATTAACCTTTATAGATAAATGGACCCAACCACTAGGTTAACCATAATTTTTTTGAGGTCAATCAACTTAGTTAGTAAACATGACTCTTCTCAACCCAATGACTAATACACAGACTAGATTAACATTCCTAAACTTGGGTCGACTCTGTATAACAAAATTAAACACATAGCACATAGCATACATATGAACAAAGGGTATCCTAAACCAAGGCTCTATGTACAAAAAGGGTTTATTGGCTGGATAAGGCTTGGTGAGGGTCGTAGGTGATGCAAGGAGAGGCCACACACTTTTAGAAGCACAAACTTTTCTTTTTGGTTGGTATTACCAACAAAATTGCTTTTTCTTTTTTTTTTCTTTTTACTTTTTAAAGGTCGGTATTAGCCTTACTTTTGGGAATTGGACGACCCATAATTCGGGGTTTACCCTCCCAACACAGTCTTTTCCATACACACCTCCGTCGAGAATTCCATATAGGAGGAGCTTAAGGGGTAATAGCGTCGTACCGCTAATACCGGGCCCGTGTAGGTTGGCTAAGTGTATGGTGGTTGATGTCGTTCAGCCGACACGCCCCACTTAATCCGATTATTTAGTTCTTTTTTTTTTCCTTTCCTTTTTTTGACTTTGCTTTTGCTTTTGCTAAACAGGGAAAAAAAAAGAACAAGCTCGGACACAAACCCCTAGAATCTCCCGGTTTCAACCAGAACGTGAAATGAATCGAGGGTCTCACTAGACACTCAATGAAGGACATTCTAAAGAGATGAGTCATGACTAGTACCCGAGACAGGGTCGAAACCGCTCAGACCGGTTTCTTTTAAAGAAGTTTAAGAACGACTTCTCAATTTCGACAACAAGATCCATGAAACAAGGCAAAAACAAAGCAAAAACGAAGACCGAAAGAAAACTTTTAAGGTTTTCACTCCCTTTTTTCTCCTTTTTCACACAATTTTTTTTTTCAAATTTTAGGCAAAAACAAACTAGGTGATCTACCCTTGAAACATAATATCTCTCCCCCCTCTCCTCCCCCCCCCCCCCCAACACTTAAAACTCCACAATGTCCTCATTGTGGGAAGGTGTCACATGAAAAGGGTAGAGAACCTACAAAAACAAACAAACGAGAACAACTAGCACATAAAAGTGGTGGCGACCCGAGCCCACACGGCTCCAATAGCAATATAATCCCAACACAGACACACCTCCCCAATTTTCCCATAAAGCACCCCCCCCACACTTTTCTAACACTAACAGTATAAATAAAATCAATAAAGAGAGTAAAGTGGGAGTGGGGGCACTTACAAATCATTGCTCGGATCCTCCCGGGGGAGGATATGGGTGATAAGGAAAGAAGGTAGGGTAGTGGTGGTTCATGTACTCTGGTGGTGCTGGGGGGTTGTTTGCAATGGAGTAGTGATAATACCCCAGTCACGCCAATAGTGGTTTTGTTGTTGAAAATACTCCTCATGCCTTTGAAGACGTGCAAGCACATTGTTGAGCGTAGACTGCTGGGCATGTAACAACTCTTGTTGGGTCTCCAACAGATTGTGCTGACCTTGGAGTATCGTTCGTCGTTCTCGAAAGTCAACCCTCATTTGTTCAAATTGAGAGTTGAGATGCTCAAATGAAGCTTCCCATGGATGACTTCCACTTCCGCTAGCTTCACCATGGCCAGTATGCTCCTCTTCTTCCTCCTCATTTTCTTCTTCTTCCCCTTCTTCTTCTTCCCCTTCGTCTTCATTGTCCTCTTCTTTTTCCTCAACATCAGACACATCCGGACCACCCACCTTGCAGTCACTAGGAACCTGACCACAAGACCAGTTATGCTTCTTAGTGATATCCAACCGTTGCTCAGCATAATCCGGATCCAAGAGGATCTTCGTTTTGTTGTCTTGTTCGTGGCAACAGATCGTGACAATTGGGTGCTTGGAGGGGATATTCATTTTCTGCAACCGAACCTTGTCGATAGGTGTAGGACCCCGGGAAAAGCGAACACTTTTCTCCGTGATGCGCTACTTAATGATCGGGAGCGGACTAAGGTTACTTAATCCTTAAATAAGGATATTTTTATTTTCGAAATTCATTTTCAGGGTGGTGGAATTTTATTTGTTTTACAAATCTATTTTTTTTTATTATTTAAACACTTGAAATTACACCAAAAATATATTACATATAACTTAAGATTGGCCCAAACAGCAAATTCAGGCCCAAAAGAAAGCAACCGGACCGCCAAGAGCTGTCAAAACCCGCGCGGGTTTTGATAGTCCTTGGACTGGGCCATTCGCTTTCCCGGGCCAGAGAAAGTAGGTCAGAAACCATAAAACCCGTGCGGGTTTTACCGTTTCATGGCCCATTTTCTCTCGGTTTAAACCTTGAATGTGATGAATGAGAAATGTTAAGTCATGTTTAATTATGTTTAGTGTAAATTCAAATGTTAAATAATTAAACGGATTATAAAAAGGATAAAAGAGTCGCCATCCGATTTAAGGAAATCGACAAACCGTAAAAATAATAAAAATAACTCCGGTCTACGAAACCTGATTCTAAGCTCGGGGATAAGGCTATGAACTCAAGAATTAGAAGAATTCTTGAATTCGCCCGTTAGAAAACGGACTCTACAAAAATCGACATTAAATGAAAAAGAGCGAGGAGAAGTTTAATTGATTTCGAAACTTTATATTCTTAACATGCGTTATAAACCAAGATTTTCATTTACAAAATATGCACAAGTAAAGAAGATGAAATATGAATTAGATAATTAAGATAACAATAATGAAAGAAACGTAAAGGCGAACATCGTTGGTTTAGGAGCCCGAATACTCCATTCGAAGATCTTGACCTTGCCTTGACTTGGTGAAATGGAAGGATGAGTATGAGAATGGTAGTAGGATAGTATGTGAGTGATGATTTTGGTAGAGTTAGGGAATGGTAATATGAATATGAATGTAATAGAGAGAGTTTTGAGAGAGTGGATGTAGGATTGTGATAATAGTAGAATAAGGGTGGAATAATGGTGTAAGTTGGTGATCCTTGGATGAATGGAATGGAGGGGGGTATTTATAGGTGGTGAAGGGGTGGGTTTAGGAGGGAAATAGAGGGAAAATTAAGGGGACACATCCCTATGATCATGCCATGCAAATCACGTTGCCAAGCCAAGAGGGTCAACCCGCATGGTGCTAATATCATGGGATAATGATCAAAAATGATTTTTGGCGTCGGATTATCAAATATAAAACCCGCCGGGTTTTACATCATGTATACGCGGATCGCTGAAGTCGGCATGGCCAAAACGGCGCGTTTTGGCGGAGATAACTCGCGCGGGTTTTGAACCTCTTCAAATAAAACCCGTGCGGGTTTTCTTTCTGGACTGGGCCGCTTCTTTTTGTTGTGTTTCTTGCTTTGCTTATTGAAACGATAATCCATTTTGGTATTGGTCCAAATTTTTATTGATAAATCGGGTGCAAATCCCGGTGTCTACAGAGAGCCCCCACTTTGATCGAGTCCGAATAGGATGAAGGTCAAAGTAGACTTGACGTCTGTACTGATGCTGGCGGTGCTCTTTTATATGGCGGCTGGCCGATGTTGTTGGGGACTATGTTGTCGGTAACCTTTAGGTGGCAACTGTAGGACGACTTCTGCTGAAGATGTCGTTGGAGACCTTTGACTGGAATCCGTTGCACGACTGATGCTGATGAAGAGGTTGTGGGTAACCTTTAGATGGTAACCGTTGGACGACTGATGTTGAGAATGTCATTGGAGCCCTTTATGTGGAACCCGTTTAAACGACTGCTGCTGACGACCCGATGATGGTGCGCTTTTGTACGGCAACCTGACGATGGATGGTCCCTTTCAGCGGCGACCGGATGATGGTGCTCTTTTGTGTGGCAATCTGAAAATTATCAGAAAAGTAAGTATTAGTTTTCGCAAAAACGCAAATGGGTTCAGATTTTTACCTGAATGTTGGGGGCCCTTGGGCTGTTGAGAGATGCTGGGCCGCATGATCTTGGGCCGCTTGAAATGGATTTTTTTTTTTTGCTGGTAGAAAACCCGTGTGGGTTTCGTTATCTTCCCTGGGCTGCTACAAAGCGCTGGGCCGCCAGAACTGGGCCCATAGAACACTCAAAACCTGCGGGGTTTTTTTTCCCTTGTGAAGAGCATCACCGTGGGCCATGCATTTGTGTGGACAAGAACATGCCACGCAGCCTTGTCTACTCTTTGGGTGGCATAGGGATGACCTTTGGATTTTCGACCAATGAAACACATTGGCATCTCGAGGCGTGTCCTAGAAATGAGCGGTTCATATTCACTCATTATAATAACTAGCCTCATTCATTTCTTTCATTCACATCTTCCATCTTTCATCATCTCCCTAACTTCTCTCCCTCTCTCTAGAAAAACTGCTTTTTTGGAGATAGTTCAAGTTCTTGAAAAAAATGCATCGCAGAGGTTGCAGAAATCCTCCTCTGCCTCATGCGGTGGCATGGCCTCACGAGATGTCTTCAAGGCGCAATTTTATTTCGAGTGCAAATGCTGACCCTTCGGATCTCACTATCCAATCTTGGAAGCGTGCTTGGTTCTACCGTTCCCATGGCAAAGCAACTGTCGAAACTCCTCTTTTGATGCTTAGTTTAATAATGAAAAATGAGCAAGCACGAATTTTATTTTTCATGTCTTGTCGATTTTTACTATTTTAAGCATGCCTTGAATTGATGTATATGCATGTCCACACGGTGTCCCTTTATTTATTCGCAACGATGACCCATTTTGAGAGACAGACCAAACTCGACCCAAAGGAAATAGAATGGGTTACATGCATTTTCGGCCCAAGGAAAAATAAAAGAACACAGCCCACTTCAACAGTGAAAACCCGCGCGGATTTTCTGGACCATAAACCTCGAAAAAAAAAAACTAGGCCTGGATGGGCGGCCCATTAGTAGAACCAAAACCCGTGCGGGTTTTAGCTCTGCAGGGCCGGCTTATTTTAGCCGGCAGTTTTTTTCTTTTTGCTCCTTTTTTTTTGTTTCACGTTTTTCCAATTCCTTTATCTTGCGGGCCATGGCTGTGGGCCCAGTGTTGGTGCTGGGTCCAGCTAGGGCCTGAAAGACTATGCCTTGGTCAATGCATTAGGTGAGCCCCTGATATTAATTTTGCCTTTTCCCGTTTTGCCACTAGGAGGATAACTTGAAAACACCCGGCGTCCTAAAAGATCTCCTTAAGGTAGCCGATTCAATTCCCGGGGATTTCGTTAGCAACACCATTACTGCGGCAGGACTCATGCCATTCTGGAAATGCTTGGTGGCCTCGAAAGGCTGTACATTTCGCGTGATAGGTCGTGTTATAGCGGAAAGGTTTTGGGACACGACTAACTCCTTCCATCCACCTATGGGTGAGATGACGATTACCCCTACAGATTTCGTTATGATCACTAGTCTTCCTTGGGGCGGGCGTGACATAGTCTTTAATGCTGAGATCCCTGCAATGGTTTTGGACTTCTTTGGGTCCAGGTGTCAGCGTTAGGCCAGTCGTGGCCTATCCAACCTCGCCTATGCGCACTTCGAGGCGGCCATCCGTGATGCCAACTTTCAAAATTTTCCCGAGGATCAACGCCACTTTATCTTCTTGGCTTATGTTATTTCTGCCACTCTTTTTGCCAACCGGGGAGATAACATTACTTTGACCTGGTTCCGAATCTTACGGACTTGAGCAGTCCGAACTTGAATTGGGGTAAAGGCTGCGTATGCGAATTTCCTCCTGCAGCCGCTTCGCGGTGTCGGTGTATTTGGATGATGATCCAGTTTACCTCCACGAGTCTCACACCCGCTTTCAGTATGGTCCTTCTTTCTGGAAGGTGCTCGAGGTATGTACTCAAGACTCTCCTCTTTGTAGTTTTTCTACTCTTTTGCTATTTCTTTGACTTTATATTCGCGGAGTCATGGGCATATGAGTATATCCTATCCTTGGGCATCCACTCCAAGAGAAATAGGACGGTCCCAGCTGCTGAATGCTGGACTGCTGAGGGTATTCGAGGGAAGAAATTCCAGTTGGGCAGTCTTGACCGTATCCGCCACACTCTGGATGATCTCACCCCGGTATTTCTTTATACTTGACATCTTTATTTATTTATTTATTTTTTTACCTCCATTCTTGAAATGACTCTCTTTCTTACACAGGAACATGTGAACTGGCGTCCATAGGCTGAGTTTGACTTGAGTGGATTGCCCACCCCTTTGCAACAACTGGAGCACGATACTCACCTCCGCATCCTGATGAAGGGACCTTCGGGCTTCATATGGTACCTGGGGGAGAGAGCTACGAGGCAGATCCTGGGGGGATATCCTGGCCTCATACCCCAGGATCCTCCAGAGCACATGTTCGAGCCTTGGCGCGTCGCTCCGGATGTCTTGGGAGATTGGATTCATGGTCGAGACTTCGACAACTTCGTGTATGACGTCCCACAGGAGCCGTTTAATGAGGAATTCCAATGCTACTTGAGTCATTTAGCGCCCCGAGTGGTATGTATCTCCCACTTTTCCTATGTGGTGCTTTTGACCGATTCCTAACCATAAAGTCTGCAGCTGGGGTTCTATGCTATGGCTGCTGAGGTGGAGGCCCAACCAGCGAGAAGAAAGATCGGTGGTTTCTTGGATGTTGAGACTAGTAGTCAGTGCTTTGCACTCCAAGAGTTTGATCGGAAACCAGTAATTCCTCATTTCTTGTTGCTTCCTTTTATCTCATATGCCACTTATACATGTGTAACCTTTGTTCTCATTACCTTTCAGCCACGATGGTCTGTCTTCAGGCAAATGACTAAAGAGTGGAGTACTATGTTGAAGCATGTCTACCAGTCATTTACTAGCTCAGGCAGATATCGCGGGAATACCGAAAGAGTCGATACGAGGCCGACGCGAGTCTGCTCTCTGAACCACCTCGACGCCATCGCGGAGTTCCTCGATCGAGCCCACGTCGTTCTTCGGCAGGGGAATATTCTTCCTGGGGCCGATCACGGGAGGAGGTTGGTGGGTCCTCTCGTCCTCCCCTAGCAGTTCTGCCGGAGGGTCGTGGTAAAGGCATTATGGTTGAGGGTCATCATTCAACTGGGTCCCATCGTAGCAGATCTTGTAGTAAAGGTCGTCGCTCTATGGATGAAGACATGGCTCACATGTCCTTGGAGGAGCATCTTGGCCAAGGGGGGTCACATCACAGCGTTGGGTATGGTGGCGATACCCAGCCTCATTCCTATTGGGTGGAGGATGCTTCAGAGTCGAGTGCTACAAACCGACCTTCTCATTCCTGCCACACTCCAGCTTCAGTGCGTTCTGCACGTCGTGGTCGATAGATTGTGGTGAGGGACCATGACTCAGGTGCATCCATAGGGTACCCTTGCAATCAGGCCCTAGCAGATGACGCTTCCTCACGTCCTGCAGCATACGACGCCTCCTCCTTTGGTTTTGGCTCTTATTCTGCTGGATGGCCAGTCCCGGCTCTTGGAATGGGTCCTTCATGGCCTGCGGGTACGCAAGAGTGGTCTGCACCCCAACACTCTTGGCTAGGAGGATCTAGCTCTTCAGTCGCTACTTCTACGAATCGGTCCCGTATGGCCTACCCCTTCTGTTGAGTGGCGTGTTCCTTATCATTCATGGCTAGCTAGTTCACAGGATCATTCCATATCATCACCGTCGACCGTGCATCCTTCCGAAGTTCCCTTGTCTGGGCCCCCGCAGACGGCTCCTAGTTCTGACTACTATTCCTGGGACACTTATTTTGGTATAGTTGGTGCCTCTAACACCGGGACTTCTCATGCTGGTGTCGACTTGGTTGAGGACAGCGGCGATTCGGGCTCCCTGTGATGATCAAACCGATGACAAGCAGGACTCTATACATTTTAAGACTTTTGTTATACAAGGCTAATTTGTATTACTTTCCTTTTATATTATTTTTTTTTTATCTTAATGCAAGACCTTTATGCATTTTGTTTCTTGTTTTATATGCAATACTTGATGGATGCACAATTTTATTCTATTAATGCATTTTTTAACGACTTTCTATATGACGGGATTAATCCCAACTTAATCCCGCTTCCCCAAAAAGAAAATAAAATTAAAAGAAAACAAAAACTTAAGTGCCAGAGACTCGAGCAAAAAATTTCAGAACTGAGCATCATTGGGTTAGGATCCGAAACATTAAAATACACAAACGGCCCAATTTGATTCCATGGCCAAAATACAATCAAAAGCGGGTGGACCGAATTGCGGAAAGGCAGCCCATATCGGCTGAAAAGCCGCACGGGCTTTCTCCTCAGCAGGCCCCAGGCCTTGGGCTTAGGCGAGCGCGTGCGTGGACTTGGGCACATCAAAACCCGCGCAGGTTTTTATTTATTTTCCTTTCTTTTTTTTTTCTAGCCGTTGCAAAATGGCGAAAATCATGGGATATGGAGGGCAACGGCTATGTGATCGTTGCTAGTCGTTTTCTCCATTTTTGATCATGCTTGAAGGTGTATAAATACCTCATATAATCATCACTCCTCATCATCACTTCAAAGTCATCTACACATATTCTCCTAAAAACACAAAGAACATCCTCCCGATTCTCATGGCTTTCGAGAAGAAACTTACGACTTGGATGAGCACCTTATCCAATGAAGAGAAGAAAGAGCTCAGTAGATAAAAGTTAACGAGCCTGATGAGTCTTCGTCAAGTGAGGATTAATCATGACTTTCTTCGTGCAGCAGAGACTTTCTGGGATCCGAAGATGCATGTCTTTCGTTTCGCGTGGAAGGAGTTGTGTTCGCTTCCGGAGGAATGGTCCTCAATCTTAGGGACAAATCACTTTGCTCGGCCGACGTTGCCTCCAACACCAATGGACATCCCCAAGCAATACAAGGAGCTCTTATGTCTTCTGTCTCGGGTTATCGGAAGTGCAATATTCGGCGAAAAAGTACACTTCCAAACCATAGTTGAATATTTTCAAACGCCCAATACCTTGGATTATAGCCCCGTGATACGAGTGCAAGCGCTCGTGTTATGTCTCCTTGGCGAGTGTCACTTTTATCTCAGCGGCAAAAGAACCGGACCGGCGAACTTGATCCAAATCGTCGATGACATGTCCCGAGGCTACAATCCCGTGCCCTTAATGTTAGCGGAGACCATGATGGGCTTGGATGATCCGCTGCTACTTCAGGTATTTTATTCCTCCTTTTTGCCACTGTCTGACTTTTCTGTCTCTACTGTTTACAAAACCCGCGCGGGTTTTCTGCTTTTTTTTTATAGTTTGGGAGTATTGGTGTGCAATCTAACCCTGGCTAACTGTTGAACAGATCTGGTTAATGGAACATTTGGGCCTCATTGAAGAGCCCCGGACTTCATCGGCGTTGGCGAACTATTGTCAGAGAAAGAGGAAATACACCGACCTCCACTCTGTAATGGAATGGAATGCTTTCTTAAAGGAGCCTCGGGAGATCTCATGGTGGATCGAATGGTGGCACATTTCTGATTATGTGACCCATGATTTCCGCAATGCTTATGTGTGTCTTGCCGGCTTGACGCACATGACTTTTTATTTTCCGGCGCGAGTGAAGCGTCAAATAGGTCAAAAGCAGGATATTCCCGAGCTTATATGTGAAACTCCCGATCAACTGAAGCTTCGAAGTTCGATCATTGAGTCATGGCTGAAGTATTGGGAAAGAAGACCAACTCTCAAATCCCCACCAAAGGTACGTGTGTCTCACATTGCCGACGCTGGTTATCATGGATGCCTGATTGCTGCTATTGAATCTTGTCGTGCTGGGGAAACGAGACGAAGGCAAGCATCAGCGAAGGAAAGGCTGGGTCCTCGTACATCGATAAAGGACCGCCTTCGCGTAAGAGACTCAGTGAAAGATAGACTGGGTCTGAGGGTTGAGGCACGAAAACCAGGTAGGCGGGCCTATAAGCCCAAGGATAAAGAGAAAGCTCCTAACGGACCTAGAGACATGGAGACTGACCATGAGACAACTGGCGAAGTGGAGAAGGTGAAGCAAGATTAGAAGATGGATGTAGTGAAGGAACTGAAACTGCTTTGCTAGAATAATCTTTTATTTAATTATGCCTTTCAAATTTTCTTATGTTACAAATAATGCACTTGTAATTTCACTTAATAAAGGAGAAATATTTGTTCACAAATATTGTGTTCTTGCAAACTTTATTTTCCTTAAGTACATGAGCATTCATTAAATATATCCTAAGTGTCTGAAAATTGGCTTCCAAGTTGCTTGGTCGTATTAAGCATAGTATCGCTTGAGTTGATCCAAATTTGTGGGCTGAATTATATCTTCTCCATCCATGGTAGCAAGCCGAGTTGTTCCTCCCGGCAAAATATCCTTAATCATGTAAGGACCCTTCCAATTAGGCGCAAACTTTCCCCTTGGATCCTGTATAGGTGCCCTCATCTCTTTAAGCACCAAATCGCCTACTAGAAGCGAACGACTTTTCACCTTCTTATTAAAAGCTCGAGTGATTATACTTTGGTATACTTGCACATTATGTAATGCTCTCAATCGCCTTCACCCATCAACATCAGCTCCTCGAACCTTGCCCTAGCCCATTCTGCTTCTGGCAACTGACTTTCAGCCACTATCCGTAACGAAGGGATCGCTACTTCAATTGGTAAGACTGCCTCCATCCCATATACCAAGGAATACGATGTTGTCCCCGTAGCAATTCGTATAGAGGTTCGGTATCCCCATAGGGCAAATGCTAATTTAACTGGCCAATCCTTGTAAGTGACAACCATCTTCTTGATAACCCCCGACACTGTCTTATTGGCCGCTTCCACAGCTCCATTGGCTTGAGGTCGGTACGGCGAAGACTGATAATGCTGGATTTCGTAAGTGGCGAGCAAAGCTTCTACCTCCTTCCGAAAACGACTTCCATTATCACTAATGATCTCATGAGTCACTCCATATCGACATATGATGTTTTGAAGGACGAATTTGGCCACGTGTTTGGATGTGAGTTTGGCAAATGAGGCTGCCTCTACCCATTTAGTGAAATAATCGATGGCGACCAATATGTACTCATGTCCTCCTGTTCCGCTTAGGTGTATCTTGCCAATGATGTCAATACCCCATACCGAGAATGGCCATGGAGATGTCAAAGTAGTCAGGTATGACGGGGGTTGATATTGTAGTTTAGCATATTCTTGGCATTTATGGCACTTTCGAACGAACTCTAAGCAATCTGCCTCCATAGTGGACCAATAGTAACCAGCCCTTTGGATCTTCTTTGCTATCATTCGTCCATTCATGTGGGGACCGCACTCTCCTCCGTGTACAGTAGTCATGATCTCCTTGGCACTCTTAGCATTGATGCATAGCAAATTAATGCCCGTAGGTGATTCCTTGTAGAGTAGATCTTGGATCAAGCAGTATTGTGCTGCTAGGGACCTGACCCTCGCAGTCCTTGAGCATCTAACTCAGCTGGATATTCTCCTTTCCGTAGAAAGTTGTATATGTCATGGAACCATTCCTCAGTTTCTTCCTCTTGTGCTTCCAGGTGGCAAACATATGCCTGTTCAGACTGCCGTTCCACTGCTACTAGCAATTGAAGTGTGCCTGATGGTATGGATATCATCGAAGACAACTTGGCTAAGGCATCAGCTAACTCATTGTGATCCCTGGAGAGGTACTGGAAACTGATTTGCTCAAA
This sequence comes from Portulaca oleracea, assembly GCA_029582165.1. Taxonomy (NCBI): domain Eukaryota; kingdom Viridiplantae; phylum Streptophyta; class Magnoliopsida; order Caryophyllales; family Portulacaceae; genus Portulaca; species Portulaca oleracea. The sequence continues at coordinate 4,470,458 of CM055892.1, forward strand.
TTGGTCAGCAAGTCCCAAGAGCTACTGTTGATAGGCCATGAGACATTCATTCCGGACCTTCCATGTATTTTTAGCCTGATTAATGATGAGGCTAGAATCCCCAAAGTCTTTTACATGGTGTATGCCTAAAGCCAAGGCGGCTTGCAAATCCTTTATACATGCTTCATATTCTGCAGCATTGTTAGTAGCATCAAAGTCCAACTTCACTGACACAGGGACATGTGCCCCTTCTTGAGAGATCAATAAAACTTCCACGCCGCAGTCCATTTCGTTAGAAGCTCCGTCGAAATACATTTCCCATGTTATTTCGTCAGTGAAAAATACACCTCATCTGGGAATACCAAGTCAGTGCTTGGAGGTTCCTGTGACGGTGAGGCAGCCAGGAAATCTGAAACAACTTGTCCCTTGATGGACTTCTGAGGCAAGTACAGAAGATTGAACTCTGAAAGCATGACCACCCATCGAGCAATGCAGTTGTTGATGGTAGGTTGCTCCGTGATAAACTTAATGGGATTATTCTCAGCTATGACATATACAGTATGTGAAAGCATGTAATGTCTTCACTTCTTGGTGGCCCATACTAGCGCAAGAGCCATTATCTCTATGTCTTCATATCGAGTTTCGTAGTCCGAGAATTTCTTGCTCAAGTAGTAGATGGCGCTCTCTTGACCGTTAACCTTCTGAGCTAGCATAGCCCCCATTGCAAAGCTAGTCACGGTAAGGTAAAGGAGTAGAGGCTCATCTGGTACCAGCGGCATGAGGACTGGAGGATGCTGCAAATATTCCTTGATTTTGTCGAAGGCCGCTTGACATTGATCGTCCCATTCTATTTTGCTTCCTTTCTTTAGTTTATGGTGAGCTTTGAGATGAACCTGCTGATATATTGGACTCGTCATAGGAAACCCCTTATCTCTTTTTCTGTCCTAGGTGGCTGCAACTCTTGGATAGCCTTTATCTTCGAAGGGTCAACTTCAATGCCTCGTTGGCTAACCACATAGCCTAGCAGCTTCCCAGAGGTGACACCGAAGGTGCACTTTGCTGGGTTGAGCCGCATTTTGTATCTGCGAAGTCGGAGGAAAAACTTGCGAAGGTTAGGAATGTGTCCTTCCCTTGTTTTGGACTTTACTATCATGTCATCCACATAAACCTCTAGCTCTATATGCATCATATCATGAAGTAGGGTGTTGGTTGTCCGTTGGTATGTTGCCTCAGCATTTTTGAGACCAAAAGGCATAACCACATAACAGTATGTTCCCCATGGTGTAGTGAATGAGGTTTTCTCCATGTCTTCTTCCGCCATTTTGATTTGGTTATAACCCGCATATCCATCCATAAAGGATAGTAGCTCATGTCCGCAAGTGTTATCCATTAATACGTCGATATGTGGTAATGGGAAACTATCCTTGGGACTGGCTTTGTTGAGGTCTCGAAAATCTACGCACATGCAGACCTTCCCATCTTTCTTGGGTACTGGGACAATGTTAGCAATCCACTCGAGGTATTGGACTGCTTTGATGAACTTAGCGTTAAGCTGCTTGATCACCTCTTCCTCGATCTTCTTAGCCCATTTAGGCTTGATCCTTCTAGCCTTTTGTCGAACCGGCATCGCATTAGGAAGCAAAGGTATTGTATGTTCCGCGATTTCCCTGTCAATCCCAGGCATGTCCTCATAGGACCATGCGAATACATCCACAAATTCCTTGAGAAGCTCCGTGAATGCTACCCGTTCTTCTGCTGTGAGCGAGCTACCTAACTTCAATTCCCGAGGTTGTTCTCATGTGCCCACATCTATGGTGATGGTGTCTTCCAACACCGCCATTTTATGCTCATGTTCATTAGAAAATTCTTTTAAGGGTTTATTAAATTCCAGATTATCATTGGCGCAGCAGCTCAGGGAAGAGGGGAAAGAAGAATCAGAGTAAGCAGAAAAGTTCATCTTATTGAATGCAGAAAGGAATACATCACTAGCAGACTCAAGACCAGACTCACTTGACTCTAAACCATTAAAACCTAACTCTATGTCCTTAGGAACAGACTCTCCTACAGATAAAGCAAAATTATTCTCCTCAGCGTCGACCCACGAGACCGCCTTAACTCCTCCATCTTCAGCAATCATGAGACTTGGATCAAAGCTTGGGTTGGACAACGTAGCAACAATAGCATCAGCTTCAGAATTCTCCGGGACAGCTTCTTGTCCAAATAGCATGCCAAAAATGTTGCTCCTAGCAAGATGAGTCCATTCCAATGGAGGTTGTTTGTCCCGAGCTGGAACAAAGACAGTAGCCATATTAATGGAGCAATTATTGAAGACTTCTAATCCGGCGACTTGAACTCCTTTGTTCTTCAGATAGAATGGCTCGGGAAACCCATAGTAGGGGAAGTCATTACCTTCCCTAACAAATTGTCCATTCAGAGTGAGTGGATAGGGCTTCATCTGGAATAAAGTGGGAGGATTGTCCATTCTCTTCTGTTCAACGATAGCCATTTTAGCGAACCTGACCTCCTTCTCTGTTGGTTTATACCCTAAGCCAAATCTTCCCTTTTGCTTAAAGGTCTTGAATATAGGAGAGATTTTATTCTTCGGTTTCCTCCCTAGCGGCATTCCAAGGAAATATCCTTGTTTCTTGAGCATAGCATGTACCTTGGGATTTGAGTAGGGATCGAAGTCAAAAGGCGCTTCATCCTTGTTCATCATTGCCACGAGCTCAAAATTGTGGAGTTCTTTGTCCATCGAGTTGTGCTCCACCTCAAGAGTTGACTATTTAGGAGTGAAAACAGCATTGATAGATTCTCCTAAGATAGTGATCACTTGGCCTTGAACCAACATTTTCACCTTCTGATGTAAGATGGATGCTATAGCATTACACTCGTGAAGCCATGGCCTCCCTAGTAGCAAATTGAAAGAGGCCGGAATCTCTAATACCACGAACTCCACATTCCGTGTGACGCTACTGGTAGTAATGGGCAACAACACAGATCTAACAGACTTCCGGGGTGAATTGTCATAAGCCCTGAGTTGTACACCATTTTGAGCCAATTGTTGTTATTGTACTCCCAATTTCTGTGCCGTCCTCCAAGGGCACACGTTTACAGCCGAATCGTTCTCAACCAATACCAGTGGGATAGTTTTGTTGGAACATTGCACCATGAGGTATAGGGCTTTGTTGTGAGATGCCCCTCCCTGAGGTAGATCTTCAATCCCAAAGGTGATCATCTCTTGCTGGGTAGCCACATGAGCAACCAAAGTTTCAGGAGTTCTTGTAGGTGATACCATGAGTGCTGTAAGGGCATCCAACATCTTTTGCCTATGAGCATGTGAAGTGCATATGAGTTGCCATATGGTGACTTCAGCCCTAGTCTTTTTGAGTTAAGAAAGAAGAGGGTCTTCAGGAGAGGTTTGATTGTTATCACCAGTTGTTGGTATAGGGTTAGGAATGGCCACAAGGATGGTGGTATTCCTGTTATTGTTGTGACGGCCAGACCGAGTAAGGAATGCTACGTCATCTGGTTCGTCTTTCTCCATCCATTCTGTCTCAGAATGCTCGTGCTCATCATCCTCATCACTATCCCAAATACCATGGATGAATAGACCTTCGGGGAACCCAACTATCTCGGGGACAGGTTGCCCTGTTTCTACAATCAAAGCAGAGGGGTCGAAGTTGAAATCCCCACATAAAATAGCATTTACATGCTCTAGCATAGGATTACTTTTATTGTTTGGTTTCTTAGCGGCTTTCGGCATTGGTAGCGTCCCGGCCCTTATCATATCTTCTATCTTGTTCCTTAGAGTCCAACATTTCTCACTGTCATGGCCTCGGCAACGGTGATAGCGGCAAAATTGGTTGGCATCCCAATTTCTGCCCTTAATTTCTGGCTCTTCCTTCGGTAAGGGCAAAACCAGAATACCCTTCTTAACTAGACGGTCGAGAGCCTGAGAGTAAGGAACATCCAATGGTGTATAAGTCTCATATTTCGGTAGGTCAGGCCCCTTGTGCTGGATAGAGTTAGTCTCCATGATTTTAGGAGGGTGGCTAGCTGCACTAGTAGCCCTCCTATTGGAGCTGGACCCTTTCCATCCAGGCGAAATTGTCTTATCATTGTGCATAGCTTCTAATTGGACACAGATGTCCTTCAAGTAATCAAAATCTTTGACGACATGATACCCCAAGTGCTTGGATAGGCTACTCTTGAGTCGTTGCTTAAAGGTAGATAACTGTAGACGAAGACGAATTGTCTCGTTGATGTGGGATAATTTCGTATGCCACCTCTCAGAGTAATCCATAAAGGACTCATCATATTGCTGCTTCATGGCGGTTAGATCATCCACTGTAGCTTGTTTCTTCTGGATGCGTGTGTAGTGGTGGATGAAAGCCTTGAACAATTCAGTCCAGCTGGCTTTGATTTGGGGTGACAGAGCGTGATACCATACTTTCGCTTCTCCATCTGGGTTGGATGGGAAGACAGTAGAGTATTTGTCAGCATCAATTCGATTTAAGGGTCCCAACCTCATGAACTCCTCCACATGATGAAAAGGGTTCTCAGAAGGTTTGAAACTAATATTCGGCACTTCAATTTTGTCAGCTATCTTCAAAGTTGGCTGAACAGGTAATGGAACCTCTACGTAATTGTCTGCAAAAGCCGGAACACAGCTCATTGCCTTGGTGAGGCTTTCTAACTTCTGCTCAAGAGCTTTAACAGCGGGATCCCTTGTAGACTTTTCAGGCGTGTTAACCTTAGGCTTAGATATCCCTATTCCTCCATAATTTGGGGATATCTTGATGATTTCATGATCAGATTTATATCCATGCATTTCTTCATCATCTTCTTCAGCATTCAACCCTAACTTGGTGTTGATCTTAGTGATGGCTTGCAGCATGCCATCCATCACCTGTTGTTGTTCGTTCAGCCTTTTGCCCATCTTCTGTTCCTGCTCTAGGGAATTAGCGAAGAGCAGACCCTGCATCTTGGTGTAGAGCCCGTCTAAATGCTTTGTGATGTTAGCTTCAGTGCTTTGGACCGGGATCTCTTGGAATTGCTCTCCAGACATGGTGCTGTCGCAAGTTGCAGGGTTCAGAATCAAACGACCAGTTCGCGGATCTCGAATGCGGGCTCGGAGTCGATCACCAATGATGCCTGCATGGAAATTCAAAGATAGAACACTCAATGACATACTCTGACACGCACTACCCGATGCATGCATGCCCTAGGAGACCTATATGATCCTAACTGACTCGACACATATATGCTGACACAAGAGACTCACCCACTTTCTGGGAGTGCATGACCTAACTCTATATGGACCTATGGACAAAACAGTATAAAGGGTCGCACAAAGCCAAACATAGTGAGCGGGTCATAAACCGATAGGCTCCAGAAAGTGTTTCTCAATTTGGATAGGCCTAATCCACAGGCCGACTGTTTTAAGGAGAATCCGTAACTCGACCTAATAATTCAGACAACTCAAGCCATAATGACTATTATGCGGACTAGAATAATGTTTCAACAAAATTGACGACCCAACTCTTTTTTTTTTTACCTCTTTTATTGCCTTTTTTTTGTAGTCGAGGAAAATGGATATTATAAAGGATTGAACAAAGTCAACAATAAGCGAGTCGTAATTAATTTAATGGGCCTAATCAATAAATCCAATATGGTTGGGCTTAACAACGGGCTGGCCAAAAATGCGGTGGATTTATTAATTAAATTATTAAATTAATTTACTCAAGCCTAGTGATTATTATGCAATCTAAAATGCTATCCATTTACTTTGTTGGACTTTTAATTAACTTATGGACCTTTGTTAAGAGAATTTTGTAAAGGCCATATAATATCATCAAAAGTGAGTCAACTTTTATTTATTAATTAAAATAATCACCCTTCTAGCATAAATGGGCCCTTCCACTTGGGCTAAGCGTGATACTTTTTGAGTCAATTATTCTAATTAATAAATAATCATTTTCTCAACCCAATGAATTTTATATAGACTAGAACAAAACCTATAACTAGGGTCGACTCTAAAAAAAAAGAAAAGGGAAGGGGTAGCACATAGCATATAGCATACAACATGAGGGAATACCCTAAATCAAGGTTCTATGTTCATGGTTTTTTCTATGGTTGGATTACATGGCCTACCGCACGTTTTCATCTCCGTACCCCATACCTTTAGGTAAGGAGTGTGAGGTATTGCTCAAAGAACTTCAAGGAAGCCCTTTGAGTGTAACGCGGGGAGAGGAGAGACCAAATGCTTGGCGATGTAGAGTGCATCACACAAGTAGTGGCCTACCCGCTCTCGAGGGAATCACCTAGGTATAACTTAACCGTCGCCTTTGTGCTAACGTGTCAAAAGACGCAATTAGTTGCCCGGTATGCAAAGGATGCCTAAAAAGAATTATAAAATCGCGAAACAAATAAACGTCTCCCTTTTACAATTTCAATTTAACTCGATTTTTTCAAGTTCTACCCTCTTTTTAAGTTTAAGTCCCCAGTGGAGTCGCCAATCAGTAGGACCCCGGGAAAAGCGAACACTTTTCTCCGTGATGCGCTACTTAATGATCGGGAGCCGACTAAGGTTGTTTAATCCTTAAATAAGGATATTTTTATTTTCGAAATTCATTTTCGGGGTGGTGGAATTTTATTTATTTTACAAATCCATTTTTTTTTATTATTTAAACACTTGAACTTACACCAAAAATATATTAAATATAACTTAAGATTGGCTCAAACAGCAAATTCAGCCCCAAAAGAAAGCAACCGATCGCCAAGAGTCAAAACCGCTGGTTTTGTGATCCTAACTGGGGCGGCTTCTGGGCCAGAGAAAGTGGGCCAGAAACCATAAAACTCGTGCGGGTTTTACCGTTTCATGGCCCATTTTCTCTCGGTTTAAACTTTGAATGTGATGAATGAGAAATGTTAAGTCATGTTTAATTATTTTTAGTGTAAATTCAAATGTTAAATAATTAAACGGATTATAAAAAGGATAAAAGATTCGCCATCCGATTTAAGGAAATCGACAAACCGTAAAAATAATAAAAATAACTCCGGTGTATGAAACCTGATTCTAAGCTCGGGGGTAAGGCTACGAACTCAAGAATTATAAGAAATCTTGAATTCGCTTGTTAGAAAACGGACTCTACTAAAATCGACATTAAATGAAAAAGAGCGAGGAGAAGTTTAATTGTTTTTGAAACTTTATATTCTTAACATGTGTTATAAAACAAGATTTTCATTTACAAAATATGCACAAGTAAAGAAGATGAAATATGAATTACATAATTAAGATACACAATAATGAAAGAAACGTAAAGGCGAACATCGATGGTTTAGGAGCCCGAATACTCCATTCGAAGATCTTGACTTGCCTTGACTTGATGAAATGGAAGGATGAGTATGAGAATGGTAGTAGGATAGTATGTGAGTGATGATTTTGGTAGAGTTAGGGAATGGTAATATGAATATGAATGTAATAGAGAGAGTTTTGAGAGAGTGGATGTAGGATTATGATAATAGTAGAATAAGGGTAGAATAATGGTGTTAGTTGGTGATCCTTGGTGAAGAATGAATGGAATGGAGGGGGTATTTTTAGGTGGTGAAGGGGTAGGTTTAGGAGGGAAATGGAGGGAAAATTAAGGGGACACATCCCCATGATCATGCCATGCAAATCACGTAGCCAAGCCAAGAGGGTCAACCCACATGGTGCTAATATCATGGGATAATGATCAAAAATGATTTTTGGCGCCGGATTATCAAATATAAAACCCGCGCGGGTTTTAAATCATGTATACGCGGATCGCTGACGTCGGCATGGCCAAAACGGCGCGTTTTTGGCGGAGATAACCCGCGCGGGTTTTGAACCCTGGGCCAGGGCGCGCCTTGGGGCCTGTCCTAGTTCCGGGCCGCCCTCTTCAAATAAAACCCGTGCGGGTTTTCTTTCTGGACTGGGCCGCTTCTTTTTCTTGTTTTGCTTGCTTTGCTTATTGAAACGATAATCCATTTTGGTATCGGTCCAAATTTTAATTGATAAATAGGGTGCAAATCCCGGTGTCTACAATAGGATCCGGAAGATAGCGCGGTGTCCACTTCTTCAAATATTTCCCGAAACCTTCTTGAACTAGAAAGTGGCAAATGATGTGCCCCATCCCAATAGTAGTAGGTCGGGGTTCCATGCTAATCTCCCGAAGATAATGTAGAATACAAGACCCGGTGTTTAACTTTTTACCCCTCACTGCATTGTAGACCACAAAGAGTTCATCTTTCCGAACCTTGGGGCGTCCATCATCTCTCCCAAACACTGAACTCGTCACGATCCTATGGAAGATTCGGATGACCGGATTGCAAAAATCATGTGCCTTAGAGTTGCGAGAGCAATGATAGCGTAGTTCTCCATTTCTCGTGCCAAGATTCATCCTCCTCCAACAAGTTAACACCTTCATTGCATTTTTCTCATCAAAATTTTCGCATCGCTCATAAAATCTCCCATCCTCGGGCAACCCCAACCTTTGGCAAAAATGCTTCAAGGTGCATTTCTTATCTTTGTTGGCGACTCGGTATTCGAAATGTGCATCTTTCTTGCCATCATCGTGAACCTTCAAGGAGCTTAAAAACTCGAGGATGGGTTGGTCCACAATCGATTCATCGATCATGATGAATACCTCCCAACCAAGAATGCTGATGAGATAATCGAAGCTCGGCTTGCAATGGATGGCTTCGATCATTGCCGCATCATAAATATCCGTTGCACATATTTTTCGTGCTTGGAGCGCTTCGTACCGTTGTCTATGCTCTTCGTCTCGGAAAGTCACATCCGCATCTGGTTCACACCGAATTAATGTGGCCGGTTGCGCTTTGTAACGGTCCTTTGTAAATGAAGATTATCCGGGTTGCGATGAAGAAGCTTCCTCGACACGTAAACACTTGCTCCTTCAACTCATGATGAACAATAGCAAGACTTGGCAAGAAATTTTGCAAATAACAGTGCCTGATCTTAAAGGTAAACCAAAAATTCGACACAAGCAACAAACACGTGAGTTTAAAAAGCTTATGCACATAATTCACAAGAGATTACCTCAGATCGGAGCACTTGGACATGGATTCAGCAAGGAGGAACGGTTCTTGCTTGACAAAATGAGCCAAAATACAAAGCACACTAAAACAGAATGCAAGAATAGCGCGCAGGAAGCCTACTCATAGTGTAAGTGTGTGTGAAAATCGACAAACTCTTAGTGCAACTAGATACTTGTGCTTTGACAAATGAATTGCAACAATTAATCGCACTAAACACTAATGAGTTAACACAACATGTACACAACGAATTCCAAAACATCACACTAAATCAATTTATTGTGTGGGTGTGTATTGATAAGAACTCATAGTGTAACAAGAGTGTGTGCGTTTCAACAGATGAAAAACAGAAACTAATCACACAAACACTAAGCAATAGCACAGCATTCGAACTCAGTACACCAAATCTCAGCAAATAGCAAGGTAAAATCATGAGTAAAAATTGACAAAATCAATTCCCAACTCAACAACAATGACGAATGGACCAAAACCAGGTGAGAAAGGAAAGAAATTCGCACAATGACACAAGAGATACCTCCTTTAGCTGTGTGGGACGAATGCTTGAGCAAAATCGCACACAATGGACTAATCTGTGTAGAAACTCGAACCCCAGCAAATTTTCGCAGCCAAGAGAAGAAATTAGGGTTTTGGGGTTCGAAGATGAGAGGAAATGAGAGTTGAATTAATGATTGAGAGGGATGGAATGGGTGTGAGTGAGGGTTCTTTGTAGTCACTTAGGGCTGTAGAGGGAGAGAGGGTCGAGTGTGTGAGAAAAGAAATGAGAGAAATGAGAAAGAAATCGGGATTTTGGGGCCGAATTAAGTCGCTGACAGTGTCAGGTCGCAGGCGCGACCGACACTGTCGCGGGCGCGACATGCTGAGGGCAGGGGAAGCTGCTAGGCGTGCGTCGATCGCAGCTGCGGTCTATACTCATCGCAGCTACGGTGGGCTGCTAACGCTACGCTGCTACTGTTGTTGCTTCATAGGTAGCGGCTGCTACACTGAGGGTAGCGACTACTACCTGCTGAGAATGCCAACAAAAATTCCAACACTTCCAAAATAAAATTCTAACTCCTAAAACTTCCACATTTCAACACTCAATTTTTCCATACTTCCGCACATTCAATCCAAAAATTTCTAACTCTCAAACTCTCTCGACAATCATATTATTTTCAAAAACCACAATCACTCACACTACTTCTTTCACTCCAATTTCAATTTTTCATTTTCCTACTCCAACTTTTCTATTTTTTACATCATTTTTTTTTCTCTCTTTTTGTTTTTCTTTTGTACCTAGAACTAATACCTCAAATTATGAAAGAAGGAAATAAAGACAAATTAAAAAGAAATGAAAAATAGAAAAACCTAAAGAAAAACTAAAAAGAAAAATTAAAAAGAAGAAAAAGAAATAAAATTAAAAAAAAGCAAAAACTAAAAACTTGAAATAAGAAGCTCAAAACTTATGGGGTACCTCCCATAGAGCGCTTGTTTAAGGTCCCTAGCTTGACCTAATTACTTGATTCTGGGAATCCTTGGGACACAACCCAAAAACGTCATCAATCATTTCCACCAATTCTTCTTCCTCTTTTTCCAACGATTCTCAAAAAGAGTTGTGATTGATATGGGATACTCTTCCGGTGGTCTAATCATCCGCCTAGGATATCCGGGTAGCATTTTCCTTGTCTTCCTCCACCGACGCTTCCTTCTTCTCTTCCAACACTTCCTTGCCTTAGGAAAAAATGGAGCTCGCTTCCTTAAAAGCTTAGTAGGCCATGAAGAGATAGAAGTAGAAAGTAACTTCAATTTGGTGTTTGGTGGTTTACCGGGCCTGGGACCTTTGAAAATCAAATCATTGACTTTGCCGCACTCAACATAGGTCTCACTCAAAGAAATCTCATTCCTCTATGGAATGATCTTAAGAGGATGATCATGGTAGATGTCCTCAAATTCACTTGAAATTTGATGTGAAGCCCCTAGATATTTGATTTCTCCCAAATCATCGGGCTCAACTTCAAGGAAATAAGACTCCTTTTGGGGCTCATCCAAGATGCCTACCACTGCATTGGCCTTGAAATGAGATTCTTTATGGGATTTCATCCTTGAAGGGTCAATGTCAAAAACAATATGATCTCTACCTACATGAAGAGACAAACGACCTCTTTTAACATTTATGGTAGCTCCTGTGGTAGCCTTGAAAAGGGTCGACCAAGAATAATGGGACTTCTCCTATCCTCATCCATCTCCAAAATAACAAAGTCACAAGGGATAAGGAAACTTCCCACTTGAATTGGGATGTCTTCTAATATTCCTAAGGGCTTCCTAACACTTCGGTCTACGAGTTGCAAGTTGATAGTTGTAGGGGTCAAGTCATCAAGTTTCAACTTCTTACATATAGAGTGTGGCATGACACTCACACTTACCCCCAAGTCACATAATGCATTATCAATCCTCATATCACCAATTAAACAAGGAATAGAGAAACTACCGGGATCGGCTAGTTTCTCGGGAGTCTTGCTTCCCATGACAGCATTGCAACTAACCGTGAGATGAATAGTAGATGACTCCTTGATTCTTCTCTTGTTTGTCAAAAGGTCCTTGAGATGTTTCTTAAATGAAGGGACCTCCGACATGGCATCTAGAAATGGTACATTAACTTGGAGTTTCTTCATCATCAAAATAAACTTGGAGAATTTCTTGTCACTCTTTTGTTGAACCAATCTTCCGGGAAATGGAACTGGTGGTCTATATGGTTTCAACTGCTCCGTGGGTTGATCAAGATCATTCTCAAAAAATTACTTAGGGGTACCCTAACTTTTGGTGAAATGTTTTTCTGGTACCCCAACTTTTAAAACTAATTTTGGGGTACCCTAACTTTTAGAATTAGAAATAATTAGGTGAATTTCCCGCCAATGATTTGAATTCACCGGTGAGTTGTAGGTGGGAAATTGATTAAATGTTTTTTGATGAAAATGCCCTTTGTTTTTGTCGACGAAAATGATTTGAATCAATCGAAATTTCGCCGAAAATTCACCTAGTAATTTCTAATCCTAAAAGTAAGGGTACCCCAAAATTAGTTTTGAAAAGTTAGGGTACCAAAAAATTGTTTCATCAAAAGTTAGGGTACCTCTATGTAATTTTTTGGATCATTCTCCTTCTCAATCTCCTTGGGTTTCACCAAATCATCTTTCACCTCATCATTAGACTTCTCCATCACAACATCATCCTCATTCACCTCATCATCGGATTGCTCAACCTCCATATCTTCTCTCTCAATTATATTTTCGTCATCTCCCTCATTCTCTCTAAAAGGTTCCTCGTCTACCAACTTGGGTCCCTCAACTTCTTTTCCACTCCGCAAAGTAATAGCATTCACCTTCACCTCTTGAACAGGTTGAGGTTGGATAGGTATAGATTGAGGTTGGTTGACTTGAGCTATTTTAAGTTCGAGACTTCGGATGTAAGCTCGATCTCTCTCTTGATTCTCCATGATTTGCTTAAGCATCAACTCAATCGAGGATTCTTGGGGTGGTGAAGAAATTTGGGGTTGTGAAATATCTTGTTGGGTTTGATAGAAGGATTCTTCTTGAATAAACGAGTGATGTTCATGGGGTTGAGAAGTACAAGGGTGATGGTTGGTGATGTGAAAAGGATCTTTGTTGTCGTAGGGAGAATGGATAGTATTCACTTGCACCAATTGTTGAATTTTTACACATTGTTGGGTAGGATGTGGACCATAGCAAAACTCATAAGTATGAACATTCGGAATAGAAGTGGATGCAAAGGATTGCATTGCTTGGGCAATTCTCAACTGATTTGAAACCTCCGCATTCGACTTCTCTTTTTACATTTCACAAACGGTGGACAAAAGAAACTTTATAACCGGGTTATCCTCCAAAAGATTGCATCCATCTTCTGAACTTGGGCCACTCCCCCAATGAAGAGCGTGTTGTGATAGCTCATGTAAGAAAATATTGGCCTCTTCCACGGTCTTCTTTAAAACATCCCTCCGGACGCATTATCAATTGATTCTCTAAGAGGACCACGGAGCCCATGATAGAAATGTTGAAGCAACATCCAATCCGGTAAATCATGATGAGGGCACTGTCATTGAAGACTCTTAAATCTCCCCCAAGCGTCGAAAAGACTCTCTCCCGGCCCTTGCTTGAAACTTAAAATTTCTGCTCGAAGTCGGTGTGTCTCCTCCGCCGGAAAGAAACATTGAAGAAAATCTCCTTTGAGTGCCTCCCATGAAGAATAAAAACCAGGTGGACATGTTTGTAGCCATATCTTCGCTTTCCCCGTAAGAGTGAGAAGAAAGAATTTCAACTTCGAATATTCTGATGATATCCTTGGAATGTGTATAAAGCTAATCTGGTCTTCGAACTTATCAATATGAGCAATGAGACTTTCAGCAGTATCGCCCCCATAAAACGGGTTTCTTTCGAACACTTCAAGTGCCGTTTAAACTCGAACACAGCATCGGGTGGTAAGGGTGGCAATGTGATAGGACTACCTCCCGTACCCAATGATGGAACGGCATATGATAGAAGGGTACGAGGTGAACCAGCTTGAGCTCCACCCATTAGAACGCGAAGACTCCTACAAGAAATGAAGAAGCATCAAATTCATTTGGATTGGCACAAACTGATTTCTAGCATGAAAGCAAACTCAAATAACCAAAAACCAAGAAACTAAAACTAGGGGCGCTGGCTCCCGGCAACGGCGCCATTTTGTGTAACGTGGTTTTGTAGACCTCGGATTTTATCATTCTTCTCAGGGAGTGAGGGGCCTTGGTCATAGAATCTAGGTCAATGGTCGGGATGAGATTGCTAAGGTAAGGATATCGGTTTGAAGGGGTCACAAAGAGAGAAACAAAACTAAGATCGATCAAGGAAAGGAAATGGGCTTCGGAGGTTTTTCGAGATGAATATGGGAACAAGGAGATAGGTTTCGCAACAAGAAAGCAACAAGGAAGGAAATCAAGTGGCAATTCCGTTAGAAAATACCCACCGGGCTTCCTCTTTCGAGGATAGTCCGGATTAACTTCCCCAAAGTCTACCACGAACCCGAAGGGTTGAAGAAACGGAATTCCCTAGTTAGCCTCTATTCACTTTCGTGAGTAGAGTACTAGCTATCCCAATTCCAACCTTCCAACTCAAGTGTTGGATGTGTTCGGGGACTGTCGGACCCAAATACATCCTACTTGAGGGAAGGATTGGAGTGGGAAAAGTGATTTCCCAACTAATTACTCACTAAAATTGCTAACCCATGCCTAATTACCCATTCACACCCTTAATTACCCCCTAACCCATAGGGTTTCTAGCCACTAATCATGATACTAACTAAGCTAACAACATCCCCCTAAGTATGATTTCTAACATCCAACAGTCAAGAACAAGCAAAATAATCAAAATAGCAAGCAAAGAAATTAAAGAACAAGCAATTAATTAGCAAGCAATTAATGAAAGAGTTAAGGGAGGAGAATACTTATCAAAATGTTGTAGATGAACAACAGAAAGCAATAAAAAGATGATCCAACAATCTCTCAATCGTTTGAATCCCCAAATCTTCAATAACAAACACAAATCACCAAAATCCTAGATTAATCTCTCACTAATCTCTCTCTCTAATACAAGCTGAATGTAAGGTCTAAGTAGCTAAAAGATACCCTAAGATCTCCCCCTAAGATAATCGTCAAAAGGGATATATATACAAGGCAAAACAGTTGGGCAAAACGTCGTCGCACAAGCCGAAAACATGCGCAAAACATAGGGAGACCGTTTGACGGTCTCTTTGCTGTCCTGGGGAGGTAGCGGGTGCTACCAGGAGGGTGGCGGGCGCTACCCTGCGAAAACTGCAGGCAATTTTCTCCTTCGATCGACTGTAGGCACGGTATCCACAGACCGCAGGTACGGTCTTCCTCGGCCCAGCTGAGGTAGCGGGTGCCACCAATAGGGTGGCGGGGGCTACCCTCTGGCTTTCTTCCCTTTGTTCCTTCCTTCATTCCAAGGCATATAACGCCTGCTACGAGGATCGTAGCGGGTGTTACCCCACTGATTTGCACCAAATGAAGGGAAGGTGGTCTCGGGTCAACTCCCCCTCGGCTCTCGGTCCGGCTCGGCTCGGGAAATCACCAAAAATGCTCTAAAATGGCCCGTTTTTTGTGTAAACGCCAAAACCTACAAAATAACCAAAAACATACTAAAAAGCCATGAAAATAAACACGAAACTAGTCAAAATCCTAAGAATTAAGGCGTTATTTAGACATAAAATTGGGTCTAAACAGAGTCGCTACCCGACTTTTTAAGGGAAAATCTAAGACAACCAAAAGAAAAGAAAGAAAGACTCTGCCTGCGAAACCCAAGAATGGATTCGGGGATAAGGCTACGAACTCGAAAAGTAAACTTTAAGAGTTCGCTTCTCAAAAAAGGAAAGACTCTACTAAATTGATAAAGTTTGGAAGGGAAATGAATGAATACTTTATAGAATTATTTCATTGAATCATGGAACAAGAATGATACATAATAAAGAAGATACAAACATATACAATTATTTAAAAGGAAGAAGAAAACAACTTAAAGGTTACATTGTGACCTCGTTGGGGAAAGCCTAGCCTAGCCTTTAGATGCTTGAAGAATCCTTCTTGATGCCTTTAGAAACCTCCTGTCCAAGTGCCAAGATAAAGGTAGAAAAGATGGTAAAAGAAAGAGGGTGGAAAGAGGGTAATAAGAAGGCTTCTTTTTGTGGTTTTGAATGTGTTTAGGCTAGCGTTTTTTTTGTGGAGTTTAGGATGGATATAATAGGATATGTGTTTAGGGTTTTGTAAGGGTAAGAGATTAAGATTATGAATGGAAGATAGGATAGAGTATATGATGGATAGGATAGAAGATGGATATAAGATGAAGAATAGAATAAAGGATAGAGAGATTATAAGAGAGATTAGAGAGAATGGAAGAGTGAGTAAGAGAATGAGTAGAGAGGGATAGAGGATGAGTGAATTGGTGAGTGAAGCAGTGAGTGAAATGGCTTGGAGAGGGATGGTATTTATAGGAGGAGTAGAGAGTAGGCATGCATGCATATACACCCACCTCGTAGTCTCCGATCAATCAGCACATCTTGCAAGGCAGCTAGGGGGGATGTCTACTATGGACGGCAGCTATGGTCAATTGACCACGTGTGGACGGAGCTGCCAAGGCCGATCGGCCACCAGGCAGGGGGGAGGAATGTGTTATCGTCCATGCATGCATGGACGGTGGGGGTGAGAAGTCAAGCTGCCTAGGGAAGTGCAGCTTCACACTGGACGGAGATGGCATGTGTTATTTAGCTTTTGAGAGTTGTTTTTGAGTGCTTTTGTGCGGGTTTGATCTCGCGACCTCTGATACTTTCTCTTAGGGCTTGCATGGCTTCATTTTTACAAAAAAATGTACATGTAGCTAGGAAGAATCACATGTGATCATGCATGTGAATTTAGGTGAGCCAAATACATGTAAATGCATGTATTTATCGAGTTTCTTTTATTTCTTTCGCCTTTATTTTCATGCTATTTATGCGTCAAAATCCCGATGTCTACACACTTTCAGCCTCACTTTTGCTAGATTCGTTTTCTCCCTCGGCTTTTGAATATTTATTGGGGGATTTTGCTGGTCGTTACTTTAACTTCTTCTCCAACTTAGCAATCTTTCTATTTTAACGCTTGATTTGCGCATCTTTCTCTTTGCTCTCTTGAGTATGTTTCTATAACGTGGCTTTTATGTTAGCAATTTCATATTCTATAGCCATAACTCCTGTAACCATAACTGACATGATAACAACATTAGATGACCTTGTTATACCTTGAATTTCCCTTGCCATGCAAGTAACCTTGTGGTTCGTCTTCACATTTATTGCCAGCTCTTGCTTAGGAAGGACCGCATTGGGGGTGTGATCAACACCATCAAGCATGGTGGAATGAAGACTTTGTGTGTCATGACACTCTAAGGTTGTTGGTGCTCCATGAGTAGCAACTTTACTAGCTCTTATCTTGCTTCTCGCTTCCACTCTACTATTTGACTTACCAGTGTTTGTAGCACTTCTCCTAGGTCTTCGTGACGGAGAGTCGACATTCTTCCCTGAAGGTAGATTGGCTAAAATCTTTGTAGTCATGTCTTCTTCACGGTGAGGTTTTTGAAAGCCTCGGTTAAGATGAAGATGAGAGGTAGAGACTGTCTCACAGAGCCTACCAAAATTTGTATCCACAAATTTTCAAGTTTAATTAATTAAGACAAGAAAAATGGACAAATTTAATTTGTACTGATTTCAAAGAATTTAGGTACTGATAGTCCCTAAAAGGTATTAGGTGTCTACCGCAAGTGTACCGGTCTGTGTAGTATAAAAACGTTGTTCTCTCTCAGGGATTTTTGTTCAACTACGCACTGAACTAGTTCACTGCAAAGGATGCTAGGTCGATCAAATAGTTGTGCTAATAATTCAGAAAACTAAACTAAGAAAGCATAAATTTTTAGGGTTTTATCAAATAATTAAAAGAGTTCAAGGGAGTCCACTCTAGTCAATCAATCAACTAATCAACAATCCCACTGTAAAGCGGTAAAAGAATTCGGGGTCTACAACCTTTCTAAGGCCTTTCACAGCAATCTTTCGATTCGAAGTGAGTTACAGTGATTAGACTAAACACCTATTTTCATGGCTATTCAACCTAATCAAAGATAAGAACTGATTGTAATTAACCCTAAGCAAGAAACCATTATTTCTAACTATTTTCTAGCCTATTCGATCTCCGTCTTTCCAATTCAAAATACAAACTTTCGTTCTGATATTTAGAATCTAAACCAAGCAAAGGCGGTTATCCAAATTACTATGACAGACAAATTACGAAGGTTAAACAATTAAAAGAAATAACTTCACACCAAGATTGTATTCAAAATCAATCGAAGAACATCGAGTTTATCCCCCAAACAAAGGTATTTAGCTACTCATAATACTAGAAATTAACATCACACAAACTGAATTAAAACTGAAAAGCATAAAGAAAATAGGAATAACCGAGTGTTTGAAGTGGCGGAATCGATCTCTTCTGTCACCCGAATCGATCTTCTTCTTCTTCTTCTTCTTCTTCTTCTTCTTCTTCAATCACTTACAATAATCTCCAAACTACTAATAATCTAAAAAAACTAAACTTTTATGAAAGAAACTCTCTAAAAATCTACTCTAGAAACTTGCTCTCTAAAATCTTCGATGTTCTCTTTTTAACCGGCCGACTGGAGAACCTTTTATAAAGATCTATTAGGGCGCCAGGCGCTGCCAGCTTCCCATGTGGCGCTGCCAGTGTCTGGCTCAAAAACTAACTTCTACGTGTCCGCACTGTGGCAGCGTGTGGTTTAGCTCGGGCGGCATCCGGAGTTTTCGGCGAGACCTGCATTCTTTGCCTTAGACGCTGGCAACGTCTTAGTCTTCCGCCCAATATTTGGGCCGAGCCAAGCAGCTTGGGCCATTCCTTCCTTCATTTTCCTTCTCTTTCAACTTTCTTTTTAAGTTCTTCATATTTTTCTCCCTTTTTCCTCCAATTCTTCATGCTTTTAGGTGTATTTTCAACGATCCCTACAAAATGCACCAGTCTCGCTACCAAGTGAAGAAATCACAGAAATTGGTATAAAAACATGGAATTCCGGGTATAAAAAGCATGAAATATAGGTGTTTGAGCCCTGAAAATTACTATAAAATAATCACTTATCAAATCCCCCCATGCTTAGCTCTTGATTGTCTTCAAGCAAGTCAGAATTAAAAACAGGAGGAAAGGCTCAAACTGGAAAACGTTACTTAGGAAGAAAGAGAAGCGACAACAGTTTACGATAGGGTTAAAAAGAACAAAATTAAACACCCCCTCAGGCTAACCAATTAAACACATCAGTCCAACACGAAAACACCAAGATCAATCTGGAAGAGATCAAAAATCAGTGCAAAATAGATAGAATGGAGTTTTCGAAATCAAAGAAAGAGAACAAGTACTTCAGAAGCACAAACCCGCCAACAGTCTCAAAGAAAGATGCAAATATGCGCGGTTAGTTATGGATGCAGGCCAGTCAAAAGAGCAAACCTCACTTTAGGATAGAATATGAACACTCAAACACTCAAATTTGAATATATAGGTGGGTTTTTCTCATACTCAGGCCAAAAGAAGCGATCTACCGTAAGCTTGGTAAGAATCTCACTCTCCACTGCTAGAATGTAAAAACACAAGTGTCAATCAAGAAGACTTTTCAGGGTTGTAACGAGGCTTAGGCTAATGGAAAGGAGTGGTAATATTTAGCTATGAGGAGTTTAAGAGTCATGCTTGGATTGATTTTCAATAAAGAACTGCTCTCAATCTCACCTTCTTGCTTAATTTGTGCAAGGAACTCACTTTTCTCCCCCATTGATATCAAAATTCCTCATCTAACTTTACAACCTGGTCAAAAGCTTTCAGAAATTTCAATTGAGATTCCTTAATCACCCTTTTCTTCTTGGAACTCTTTTTCTCTTTTTATTTTTTTTATTTTACTAATTCTCTTTTTGGTTGGTGATTAAGGGATAAGAAAAACATAAGAACATAGCTTGACCTTAATATGATACAAGAATAACACAACCAAACGCCAACTCATAATGATTGGGAGTATAATGTGTCCCAATTTTATCGAAGATCACAATCACTCCAAAACTCCTTACTTTCATTCAAAACACACCAAACCAATTCTTCTCTTAAAAAATAATAAACTCTCATACATCCAAGCAAGGCAAAGGGTAGGAACTATTCCAAGCCAAGGATTGTATTGTCAGGGTTCAATCATAAAAGAAGGATAAACAAAGGCTAGGCGGGGTTGAAAGATGGTAATTATATTGTTAGGAAGGCTATTTGGCTATGTAGTTCAGCAAAATAAAAATGTATGCCTCAATCACTTTGTCACAGCATGCAATGCAAAGATGCAGTTTTAAGCAAGATGCAAAACAAGTTCTAGAGACGCAACCAATGATGGAGTCACTCATGAAATAAAAGGATCGATAAAAATGATCAATCCATACTTTTGGTTATGTGGACTCACAGGATAGGGCTCAATCAACTAAACCCAGCTCAATGATTTGCGGTGCGCATATTTACATCTACTAAGATAGTCAAAGCAGTCAAGCACACGTTTCATAACTTGTCTCAAAATCAAAAGATTTGAAGAAATAGGTTTCAAAAACTTTTAACTCTCATGCAGATTTTTCTAGGTGAATCAAGGCAAACTGAAAGTCAAATAGGTTTACAAATCATCACCGAAGGTGCTTCGCTTCGGATTATTAATCCTTATCATATCTTATATTTTTTTTGGTTTTTCTAGTCTTTTCTAATTTTTTTTGGCTTTTTCTAATTTTCTGATTTTTTTTTTTTGGATTTTTGGATTTTGTCAGAGTAAATGCAAAAGAAAGAAAAAGAAAACAAACTAAGTTAAGAAAAGAAAAGAAAAATTTAACATGCTCTAACTAATGCAAATTAGGTAAATGCAATTCTAAAACTAGAAGAAAACTAAGAAGAAAACCTAGAAAGGAAATGTAAAAACAATCAAAGACACACAAAAAGAGAAAAACTCAAACAGAGAAACACACTAAAAACAAGAAAATCACATTACAATAAGAAAAAGAAAGACGAAAATAAAAGAAAGATAAGAGAAATTCAGAGAAATAGGAAGAAATATTCATAAAGTGGATAAATAACCCCCCTACTTAAACACTGCATTGTCCTCAATGCAGAAGACAATGGTTGAGAGGGAAGGATAGACTCGTCAAGACGTGTGAAACGCAAGTCAGATTGGTTTCTCGACTCAACAAGGTACTCCTGCAATTCATCTACACGGTGCTTGGTCTGACTAAAGGTGAACTGAAGGTCGCGGTAACGCGTCTCATGATCTATGGGAGGTTGTTGGGGTTGAGGGTCAGGTTGTTGTTTAGGCTCGGGCTGTTGTTGGGGCTCGACATCAGGAAGGAGAGGCATCCAAAGAAGGTTTGCTTCGTTTTGAGGGGAAAGGTGGGGGTGAGGCAAGGGAAACCTAACATTGTTGGGATAAATTTATAGACAACGCTGATCACTATCGAATTTGCACATTCCAAAAGAACGACACTGCTCTCTATTTATATACATGCTACTAGAAACACGGGGTGGCCATGGTCGGTCTAAAGCCAAATTGGCGCGCTAGGTGTGTGATATTGTTAGTCGAGTGGTTTGTAACACCACGGTTTTATCGTTCTTCCACAGGGAGCTAGAGGCCTTAGCTGCAGCTAGTTGACTCTAGGTATGGTTTACGATCATGAAAGGATGATAGAATTTAGGGTAAAAACAACACAAACACACTATGTTCAGTCAAAAAGGTGAAACAATGGGTGTCGGGAGACTTTCTTGATGCAAACGGGAATGAGGAAATGGGTTTCGCAACAAGAGAGTAACGAGAAAGGGAAATCAAATGGTAATTCCATTAGAAAATACCCACCGGGCTTCCTCTTTCAAGGATCGTCCGGATTAACTTCCCCAAAATCCATCGACAGACCCAGGGAAGTTAATAGAACGGAATTTCCTAGTTAGTTTCTATTCGCTTTCGCGAACTAGAATACTAACTACCCTAATTCCTACCGTCCAACAAGCGTTGGATGTATTCGGGATGCTTTCACACCCAATTACATCCCACTTGAGGGAAGGATAGGATTAGGAAGTTGATTTCCTAACTAGTTACTCACTAATATTGCTAACCCAAACCTAATCACCCATTCACACCCTTAATATCTCCCTAACCCATTAAAGTTCTAGCCACTAAACATCCTAACTATCATGATAATAACATCAACAACTTCATTCATGCTAAATCGAATAAACAAGATAACAATAAACACTCAACAACAACAACAACAACAACAACAGAGATTAATAAATAAGCAGTAAATTAGAGAGAGAGATTAAGAAATGCTCATGGATTGTGATGACAAGGGGGGAAAACTTCAGAATAATAAAGCTCCAATGCTCCAAAATTGAGAATAATCTTCGAACTTCCAATAATAATCAAGAGAATCCAATATAAGAACCAATAATCTCAGCAAAGATCTTCCTAAATCTCCCTAATCTAAGATTTAAAAATGTGATAAAGAGTGCTAAAGTATCATAAAAGATGGATAAAAGCTGTTGTCCCTCTTCCTTAATCTAAAATGACCTAAATACATTGAACAAGGCAGGCGATTTCTCCTCTTCGCTTCGCACCGCCGTGGGTACGGTCCCCAAGCACCGTGGTCACGGTCTAGGCGATTAGGGCTGACAACTTTTCGCTCCTTCGCACCGCCGTGGCTACAGTCATGGGAGACCGTGGCCACGGTCTATTTCAGCCAGCTTCTTCCTTGGGCAGGGCAGGATCCCACCGTGGCTACGGTCAAAGTGACCGTGACCACGGTCTATCTCGGTTGCAAGGCTTCTTTCTTAGGTCATGGCTCAATCACACCGTGGCTATGGTCAAGGTAACCGTGGCCACGGTGTCTCTCGACCACAGTTTTCTTGAGGAGGCTCTTCAACCATTGCTTTCGCTTTCGCTGCCTTTCTACATGACTCGCCTTTCTAATCCGCTGCCTTTGACACGTCCAAGGCTCGTGGAATCTTAGGGAATCTCGAGATTCCCAAGATTGGTGCAAAATTGGCCCATTTAGAATCGTTTTGAGTGAAACCTTTCAGAAACTACAAAAGTAACTAAAACGCATTAAAAGTTATTAAAGCAACTACGAAAAAGTCAAAAGCCTAAGGATTTAGGCGGTATTTAGACACGAAATCGGGTCTAAATAGATATATCCACCTATGGCTATCCCAGCGGTGGATAAGGTGCCAAGGCATGAAAGGTGCAAGACAAATAGGGCGGCAGAGCCAGCGTGGTTGTCGGCATCAAGCATAGCATGCAACATATAACAATTAGATTTGGTAGCCTTGTTTAAACTACCGGGCCTCCTAAAAATGTCGCAACAGAGGATGCAGTGAGCATACAACAATGCGGGGTTCCTAATAAGGGTGGAGGTTGAGTTGCTAGGATCCCAGTCATCGACACCAGTTATCCTGCGAAAGAAACCCTTCCCATCGCAGTTCAAAGGAATAAGGTGCGGGTCTCTACATGTGCGCTCGGGGAGACCAAATGCACGGGAAAATTCAGAAACAGTATCTCCATAACCCTAGCAAGAAGTTGAAAACGAATAAGGCCATCCCTCCCACGGAAGTTCACCTCAACAGTGCTAAGAAATTCTAAAGTAATCCCCCTAAAGGTCGGCTCACATAGCCTAGCAATATGGGTCAATTGGCCACGTCCCAACAACCAAAGAACATCATCAAGCATTCTACAGTTTCTCAAGAAGTCCTCATGTAGATATTTATTAGGTATTAAAACTCATTTTGAAATAGAATCATACCTAGTTTTGATGTCCCCTTCAAAATTGAAGGGGTTGCTACTTCTTGAATCTCGAGACGGGGCGGCTTTTTGCTTCCCTTTTTCCGCAGCAGAAGTTTTGCGTTTCCGGCTTCCGTTTCCACCATCATCACCCGATGGAAGCCCAGAAAAGTTTGCGTTCTTGTTCTTACCATCCTAAAAGATTCAAAAATTAGTATAACCACCAAGATTACTTCAAAGCATCAAAGAAGCATGATTATAACGTAAATTGACATGCCTAAATACTCCCCATGCTTGTTTGATGCCAAGAAGGGAAAATTAACTACAAAACTCACCAAAACTAGAGCACAACAACACAAGATAATCATCATTCCAAATCAAACCTAAATTTCACAAATTTTCTATCACATTACTCCCAACACAATATATTTTCAATCTTGAAACTAATAAGGATCACAATCATCAAACTCCATTATGCCCTAATTCAAAAACTCAACTTTAAAGACAATGCAAGCAAAATCACTTGAAATCTTTGAGCATAAACATGGTATAACAATAAATTTCACAAAATTACCAAGTAATTCGTGAATCAAAACAAAATTATACCACAATTACTAGATATTATAAGAGTAAAAGAGGGACATTGAAGAGTTTACCTTGATGAAGTTGTGAGACTAAAGATTGAAGTAAAAGCTTGTGTGGGGTGAGGTGAGGTGAGTGAGTAAGGTGGAAGAAGGAAGAAAGAAGAAGATGAGAGATGGAGGTGTGGTTGTGCGCCACCGGTGAAGAGCAAGAGAGGAGGAGGATGTGGGGAGAGGGGGCCACGCTTTCATCGTCGAGGGAGAAGAGGAAGTGAAAAGGTAGGTTGAGTTTTGATTTGAAAAGGGGGGCCGACTTAAGTGAGAAAGCAGGCAAAATTTCCGTGAAAAAACCCAGAAATGTTGTCAGCATTTGCTAGGCGCTGGCAGCGTGCGGCAAAATTTTATTACCTGTTGGCTGCTGGAAGAGGCGCTGCCAGCGTTTTGTGGGCGCTGGCAGCATTTTTCTACCTGACATAAATTGCTCGATTTTGTTTTCAGTTTTCGCTTTACTTAACCCCTTTTTCCTTATTTCCTTTTGCTTCTTCTACACTTTGGCATGCCATAAATCCCTACCAACATCCACTCACTCTAAAATCATTAGGTTAGAAAGTAAAACTTCAATGATAACCAAAAATTCTCCTAAATTTCTTCTTTTCTCTGCACAATAAAAAGAAAAAATTAACGAAGTAACAAGGTAAAAATTCCTTAAGAGATAAAAATAGTAAGAAATAACAAAAAAAATAAAAAAATGTGGGGAGGGATAGATAATAAAGAGTGATGTACCCTCCCCGAGGTGCTTTGTTTAACGTCGTTAGCTCGACGTTATTGACCCCCTAATCATCGGGGTCCTTGATCCTTTCTTGGATGGATTTCAGAACCCGATCACCATCGTCTTGAATCTTTTCCATTGCTTGTTTTGGGACTTTCTTTTTTGCTTGTACCTCATACTCTATCATTGACTTCCCTAGCTCGATAACTATTGTCCCTTTCTTCATATCCATCTTGCAATTCACAGTTGAAAGAAAGGATCTTCCTAGGATAATTTGCAGTGCAGGATCCTCTCCCGTGTATAGAACCATGAAGTCTACTGGCACAAAGTGTTCTCCAATCTTGAGAAGGACATCATGTAAGACTCCTAAGGGTTGTCTAAGGGTCTTATCTGCTAATCGGTGAGTCGTGCTTGTCACTCTTAACTCCCTATGGTTCAATTTTGCTAAGTAGGACTTGGGAAGGACATTTACCCCGGACCCTGTATCACATAGAGCATATTCTATTGACCTACCATCTAATAGATTAGGGATCTTTAAACTTCCCGGATCTCCCTTTTCAGGAATAATCGTTGGTGTTACGGTTCCCTC
Source organism: Portulaca oleracea (assembly GCA_029582165.1). Taxonomy (NCBI): domain Eukaryota; kingdom Viridiplantae; phylum Streptophyta; class Magnoliopsida; order Caryophyllales; family Portulacaceae; genus Portulaca; species Portulaca oleracea. The sequence goes on from CM055892.1 coordinate 4,495,865, forward strand.
ACTTCGGTTAGGCTCGAGGTCTACGTTGGCTACTCTAGGTGTAGGGGATTCTTCTAAAGTTTCATACTTAGGGTCCTATACCTCACAATCTGTAACATTGCATTGATTTCCTAGATTTGGGACAGGTTGTGGGGGTAGGCTAGTAGAGGGGGTTGCTGAGTTAGCGATTTGATTTTCTAAAATTTTATTGTATGTCGCTAAAGCCTCTACCTTTTGCATTAAATCCTTTATCACCCCTTCTTTTTTTTGTTTCCCCGCTATAAGACTTTCCATCAAGGTTTCTAAGTTTGATTTTTGAGGGGGACCTTGTGGTGGTGGTGGTATCTGAAATCCCAGGGGTATGTATTTTTGTCCTTGTCCTTGAAGAAGACCAGTGGGTTGGTTATTTTTGTAAGAAAAGTTTGGGTAGTTGCTTAGTTCAGGATGATAGGTATTGGAATTCATATCGTAATTTTGCCTCTGGTTGCCAACATAGTTGGCTTGTTGGATCTGTTTATTACTAATTCCACCTAAGGGACAAGTCAAAGTCTCATGCTCGGTCGACTGACAAGTATTACATGTTGGAGGGCTTGGAAGTGACAATAAAGAATTAGCATCAACATTTAGCTTACCTCTCGCTCTGTGGCGGGGTTTGTACCAATGATACGAATTGTTCGCCAATTGTTCGATCAAGTTTATAAGTTGGAGCACAGTCTTGTCCAAAGGATTGCCTCCAGCTGCTGAGAGAATGCTTCCTCTCGTCGACTCGTTTGCTTTGTTGAAGAATGATTAGATTGGAACCCAAGGTTCGAATCCGTGTTGAGGACATTGTCGAGCAATGTCCTTAAATCTTTTCTGAGCATCATAAAGTGTCTCATCAGGTTCTTGGACGAATGTTGAAATCTGGTTCCTCAAGTTTGTAAGCTTGCTGGGAGGAAAGTATTTTTCCAAGAACATGCTGGCGAGTCCGTCGAATGTCGTGATTGAATTGGGTGGGAGCGAATCAAGCCATTCCCATGCTTTGCCTTCTAAAGAAAACGGGAAGAGCCTCAGTTTAATAGCATCTTCTGAAACATTGTTAGCCTTGAAAGTGTCACAAGCTTGGCGAAAAAGTCACAGATGTCGGTTTGGATCTTTTCTCGGTAGTCCATGAAACGCTGCTTTGGACACTAAATTGATCAGTAACTGACGTAGCTCAAAATCATTCGTTGCAACTGCAGAGACTGCGATAGCTGATTGTGGATTAGTGACATTGGGTGTCACATATTGCCCTAGTGTTCGTTGTTGTTCAGCCATGTCTTCTCCTTCGCTTTTAGCTTGCTCCTCTTCTTGTTCTTTTCGTTGTTCTTGCTGCTCTTGTTGTTCTTTCTCCAGTCTTGCTTTCTTTCTTCTCTCTCGCAGAGTGCGTTCGATCTCGGGGTCAAATTCAAAAGAGAAGTCTTTTTGCATAAACCTGAAAAAGACAAAAACAAGAACACCAAGCGTAATCAAGAGTGATAAAGAAAAATAAAGAAAACAAATAACCTAGTCAACCAGAGTGCTTTCATTTAATGGCCGTTGGGGAAACAAATCCCCGGCAACCGCGCCAAAAACTTGATAGTCCCTAAAAGGTATTAGGTGTCTACCACAAGTGTACAAATCTCTATAGTATAAAAATGTCGTTCTCTCTCAGGGATTTGTGTTCAATTACACACTAAACTAGTTTACAGCAAATGATGCTAGGTCGATCAAATAGTTTTGCTAATAATTCAGAAAATTAAACTAAGAAAGTAGAAATTTTTAGGGTTTTATCAAATAATTAAAAGAGTTCAGGGGAGTCCACTTTAGTCAATCAATCTACTAATCAACAATCCTGGTGTAAAGTGGTAAAAGAATTCGGGGTCTACAACCTTACTAAGGCCTTTCATAACAATCTTTCGATTCGAAATGAGTTATAGTGATTAAACTAACCACCTATTTTCATGGCTATTTGTTTAGTCCCAATTTTGTGTCTAAATAGCACCTTAATTCTTAGGCTTTTGACTCGTTTCGTATTTTAATTTCGTAACTTTAATAAGTTTTTTGTTATTTTGTAGATTTTGGAGTTTTTACTCAAAACTTGGTAAAAAGAGCTATTTTAGAGCTATTTTGGGAATCCTGAAGTTTCACGGGTCTTAACCGAGTCAAAATCGAAGTAAAGAAGAAGATCCAAGCCAGCTGAGGAGGACCGCAGTTGCGGTCCCGTAGACAGCAGTTGCGATGGTCGACCAAGGCTGGGGCAAGGAGCAAGTAACCCGAGAGGGACTGCACCCACGGTCTTGCGAAGGGAGAAGAGAAGAATCGCCTGAGCTTCGGAGGACCGCACTTGCGGTCCCCTACGGATTCAAAAATTCTGTTATAAGAAGTGCTATGTTTTGAGTAACCACCTTGAGTTGTATATATTACCTCTTGAACGATTAGGTTAGAGAGGCAGCTATCTATGGTAATATTGACATTTTAGCTTTCAATTAGAGGGAGATTAGTGTGATTTCTTAGTGATTAGTGAGTAATTACACTTGGTTTATTGCATTTGCTGTGGATTTTATTGGAATTCCATTGAAGTTCTGGAGATTTATCTTATTTTGGAGCTTGGATTTCTTATTATTCTGTGTTCGTAAAAGCGTAGGGCCTTTCCTTGCATCACCTACGGCCCTCACCAAGCCAAGGGCGACCAAATGTGAGGAAGGGCAACTCTTTTCTTTTCCTTGTTCGTTTCTTTGTTTTTGAGCTCGGACATGAGTCTTTGGAGTCTTTTGGAATTGGTTAGAACCCACTAGCACATTTGCACGTAGGGGTTTTTGGTTGGCATTAGGTGTAGGACTTCGAAAATCTCAAAGACTGACTTTTATTTGGGATAAGTGCTCTTGAGACGCTCATAACGGTTACTTTTGGAGGTTTAATAACGTTTTCCTTATTTAGATTTCGAGATCCTTTGAAGCGAAGCTTTTGTTTTTCATTCCTTTTGTTTTCTTTGGTTTTGTTTTCACTTTCCCTCTCTCCTTTTTCTTTGGCTTTTGCGGGTATAGCCGCTACAATCCCTCACGAGTCCATCTCGTCCACCCGGGCTGCCGGGGGGTTCAAAGGGCTTGGTGCATACGCTAAATACACTCGTTTTTCTCCCACGACAGAGGTGTTTGTGTTAGTCTAGGTAGTTTCTTGTTTTGCTTTGCTCGGGACGAGCAAAAGTTTAAGTGTGGGGGGGTGTTTAGACCCTGTTTTGTGTCTAAATAGCGCCTTAATTCTTAGGCTTTTGATCATTTTGTATTTTAATTTCGTAACTTTTAATACGTTTTTGGTTATTTTGTAGATTTTGGAGTTTTTTCTCAAAACCTGGTAAAAAGGGCTATTTTAGAGCTATTTTGGGAATCCCGAAGTTTCACGGGTCTTGACCGAGTCAAAAGCGAAGTAAAGAAGAAGATCCAAGCCAGCCGAGGAGGACCGCAGCTGCGGTGGTCGACCAAGGCTGGGGCAAGGAGCAAGTAACCCTAGTGGGACCGCAAGTCCGCACCCGAGGTCTTGCGAAGGGAGAAGAGAAGAATCGCCTGAGCTTCAGAGGACCGCACCTGCGGTCCCATGCGGGTTCAGAAATTCTGTTATACGAAGTGCTATGTTTTAAGTAACAACCTTGAGTTGTATATATTACCTCTTGAACGATTAGGTTAGAGAGGCAGCTATCTATGGTATATCAACATTTTAGCTTTCAATTAGAGGGAGACTAGTGTGATTTCTTAGTGATTAGTGAGTAATTACACTTGGTTTATTGCATTTGTTGTGGATTTTATTGGAATTCCATTGAAGTTCTGAAGATTTATCTTATTTTGGAGCTTGGATTTCTTATTATTCAGGATCATCCTTCCATTGGCATCAAATTAATGAGCATTTCTTACCCTTACTCTCTTCAATTTATCTATTTACTTTACAATCTCTGTTTTTGTTGTTTGGTGTTTGTTGTACTAGATTGTTGCTTTGATTATCTAGATTTTCTGTTTTAAGCATGAATAGTGAAGTTATTATTGTTGTTAGCATGTTAGTTAAGATGATTAGAGGCTAGAACCCTTGTGGGTTAGGGAGAAACTAAGGATGTGAATGGTTGATTTGGATTGGGTTAACAATTTTAGGAGGTAATTCGCTATGGAATCAATTTACCAATCTTATCCTTCCCTCAAGTGGGATGTATTCGCGATCGAAAGCTCTTGAATACATCCAACACTCGTTGGAAGGTGGGAATTGGGATAGTTAACGCTCGCCCACGAGAGTGGAAAGCGGTTAACTAGAGAGTCGCGTTCCTCTAACCCTCCGGGTCCGTGGAGGACTTGTAGGAAGTTAATCTGGATTGCCTTGAAAAAGGAAATCCGATGGCTTGTTTTAACGGGACTGTCATTTGATTCTATTGATTTATTGCTTCCTGATTGCGAAACCCTCGTCGTAATTACTGGTTGCATCCCGAAATCTCCCGACACCCATAGTTTCTTTCTTGACCGAACCTTAGCCGTGTTGCGTTCGGTTGTGCAGTCCTTTACCTGAAAACCTCTTGTTGTCTTGTGATCCTTAAACCTCACCTAAAGTCAGATTGACCTAGCCAAGGCCCCTAGCTCCCTGAGAGAGAATGACAAAACCGGGGTACAAAAAACCACGATACACAAAATGACGTCATTGCCTAGGAGCAGGCGCACCTAGCTTAGTTTTTTTTTTGTCTTTAGGTTGTTTAAGATCATTTCATTTGCTAGAGATTTGATATCCTTGGTTGTTGGGAATTTGATTCTTCTATTTGTTCTTTTTGTGCATGCAGACTCGATCTCGACGAGGCCGAACGCCCAAAATCCACCGATTTCGAATCCGGAAAGTATTATTCGCAAGGCAAACGCTAGCTCAAGACGGGAAAGGCGACAAAGGGAGCAAGTGAGATTTGAAATTCCAATGGCTGAGGGAGAAGCAAGTCCACCCCGTACCTTAGCATCATATTCGTTACCATCGTCGGGTACGGGAGGCGATCCCATAATATTACCTACATTACCACCAAACGCATCGTTCGAGTTTAAAATATATTTGCAGGAGATATTAGAGAACACTCCGCACCATGGAGGAGAACATGAAAATCCCATTGATCACATCAATAGGTTCGAACAACGTATCGGTTTCATGCAAATGAACGGAGTTTCCGCCGAATACATGAAGCTGAAGTTTTTCCCTCTCACTTTGAAGGGGAAAGCACTATTGTGGCTCAACACGTGTCCACCGGGTACTTATTCTACATGGGATGCCCTCAGTCGCGATTTTCTTCAAAGGTTTTTTTTCCCAATGATGAGACGTGTCGTTTGAGGCAAGCCATTATAAGTTTTCAATAAGAGTCCGGCGAGTCATTATTCGAAGCATGGGGGAGATTCAAAGGTCTCCAACGGAGGTGTCCTCACCACAATCTAGAGGATTGGCTACTTTTACACCATTTTACTCGGGATAATGTAGCTCTTTGCGAAAATCTATGGATCATGCCTCTAGTGGCATGTTTCTCAAGAAGACGGCGGATGAAGCAAACGTATTTCTCCATGAGTTATCTCAAAACTCTCCACATTGGGGAGGCGGTCGTGGTCCAAAAGATGGAGGTCCTTCTTTAGAGAGTAACCCTACAATTAAATTTCTTATGAATGTCGTATTGGAGATACAGCAAAAGAAGGCCTTAGAAGAGATTACGAGGCAAGTAAGGGCAGCTCAAGAGGTACCTATGCTTATTCCGGATGTCAGAGTTCTTATGTGTGATTTTTGTGGAGGGCCACATTCTTTGCAACAGTGTGAAGAGTACCAAGCCGAGCAAGTTCAAGCAATGTATCCTAATAATAACCTTTTCTATTCCACTCAAAATCCAGTTCGTCCTCGTGGAAATTTGTCTACAACCAACGAGCTCCACAAAACCAAAACCCACCCCACGGTTTCCAAAATCAAAACCGTCGCTAATACCAACAAAACCCTCACCATGGTCAAACTTCCCAAGCACCCAAACCACACAACAAGAATTTTCCATCGAGCAAATATTACAAAAGATCCCATTAACTCAAGATAGAGACCAAGCACGCATCAAGAATCTTGAGTTACAACTTGCTCAAACGGCACAACAAGCCAAGCCTATCCAATCCCTTCCTAGCCAACCTCAACCAAACCCTAAGGGGCAACTTAATGTTATTACACTGAGGAGTGGTAGGGAGATTGAAGGCCCTAAATTGGTGGAGGAGGATGTTTTGGGAGAAAAAGAAGGTGATGTGGTGGATGTCACGGATGAGGAGGATTTGATAGAGAAAAGGGCGAGTGAGTTTGTTTTTGTGAAAAGAAATGAGGGAGTTCATGAGGAGGAGTTAGAAGAATCTAGTATTGAGAGAGAATTGATTGAGAAAGAAAGAAAAGAGATGGAAAAAGTAAGAAAAGGGAAAGGAGTGATGATAGAAGAAGAACCAATTCAAGCTATTGAGAAGCCGAAGTTACCGCCGGTTCCTTTTCCCGAGAGGTTATCCAAGCCCAAGTCATAGTCTAAATTTTTAAAGTTCATAAAAATGATCAAGAAACTTTAAGAGAATATTCCATTCCTAGATGCTATTTCCGAGGTTCCGTCCTTTAAAAAGCACTTGAAGGAACTTCACTAGCAAGAGGAGAATCCAAGAGAAGACTATTATCCACTTGACGGTCGATTGTAGTGCTATTATTGACAACAACACCACGGAGAAGCTCGCTGACCCTGGGAGTTTTTCCATTCCTTGCACCATTGGTGACATGAGGATTAGTCGTACTCTTTGTGATTTAGGGGCTAGCGTGAGCGTTATGCCTTATTCAATATGTAAGAGGTTGAATATCGATGATTTAACTCCTACGACCATTAATCTTCAATTGGCCGATCGCTCCGTGCGAAGACCCATAGGTATATTGGAGGACATTCCAGTCCAAGAGGGAAGATTTTTGATACCATGTGATTTCGTGATTTTAGAGATGGAGGAAGACCACAACATTCCTATCATTTTGGGAAGGCCATTCCTTGCTACGGCTGGAGTAATAATAGATGTGAAACATGGTAGTATGTCATTGAATGTCGGTGATGAGAGCATTATTTTCAACCTCGAGGGATCCTTGAAAAATCCTTCGTATGGGGATTCATGTTATGCTATTGATATGATGGAGGTGCTAGTTGATGAATATCTTGAAGAATCTCATCTACTTGAGTCTACTTGCGACGATCCTTTGGGAGCTTGTCTCTTAGAATCTTTCCAATTTGAGACCGACGACACCGACATCACGTTTCTCACCAACCTCCTTGATTCATCACCAACGCATGAGGAGATTACTATTGACAAGCCTCATATTGAGTGTATGGAAATTCAAGAAGTGATCTGCAAGGGTATGTCTTCTTCCCAAGTTAAATCCTCTACTTCTTCTTTAGAGCTTAAACCTTTACCCCCTTCCTTTACCCCCTTCCTTGAAATATGCTTTCTTAGATGATGAAAAGTTGCATGACTCTGATTTGTCTAAGTTGCTTGATTTGTTGAGAAAGCATTGGGGTGCATTAGGTTATAAAATTGAGGATTTGAAAGGTTTGTCCCCATCCATTTGTATGCATTCCATTGATTTATTAGAAGATGCAAAGCCAACTAGGAAACCACAACGTAGATTTAACCCTAATATGCAAGATGTGGTTAAGAAAGAAGTAGTTAAACTGTTAGCTGCTGAGATCATCTTCCCCATCGCAAATAGCGAATGGGTAAGCCCGGTTAAGTGTGTGCCAAAGAAGGGCGGGATGACAGTCATTGAAAATAAAAAGAAAGAGCTAGTTAGTACCCGAACCGTCAGAGGGTGGCGGATGTGCATTGACTATCGCCAGTTGAACAAAGCGACCAATAAAGACCATTTCCCTCTCCCCTTCATTGACCAAATGTTAGAGAGGTTGGCGGGTCATTCATACTTTTGCTTTTTAGATGGGTACTCAGGTCTTTTCCAGATTCCAATCCATCATACGCATCAAGAAAAGACTACTTTTACTTGTCCATACGGTACATTTGCTTATAAACGAATGCCATTTGGTTTGTGCAATGCACCTGGAACATTTCAACGATGCATGATGGCCATTTTTAGCGATTTGATTGAACAATGTATGGAAGTTTTCATGGATGATTTTTCTGTCTATGGTAATACCTTTGATGATTGTTTGGCTAACTTAGAGAAAGTTCTTATTCGTTGTGAGGAGGTTGACTTAGTTTTGAACTGGGAAAAATGCCATTTCATGGTAGAAGAAGGTATTGTTTTAGGGCACTTGATTTCTTCGAGGGGCATCGAAGTCGACAAGGCAAAAGTTGAAGTGATAGAGCGCCTACCACCCCCAGTTTCCGTTAAAGGGGTGCGTAGTTTCCTTGGCCATGCTGGCTTTTACCGTCGGTTCGTCAAGGATTTTTCTAAAATCGCTCGTCCTTTAACTGATCTCTTGTGCAAGGATGCCCCATTCTCTTTTACTGATGAATGTCTCGAGTCCTTTTTCAGGTTAAAGCAAGCTTTGATATCCACGCAGGTTGTCCAACCTCCGGATTGGACATTGCCTTTCGAGATTATGGCCGATGTGAGCAATTTCGTAATTGGAGCATTTTTTTACCCAAACCAAAGAGAGGAAGCCGCGGGTCATCTACTATGCAAGCCATGCGCTTGATAGCGTACAATAAAATTATACGACCACGGAAAAGGAGCTCTTGGCTATTATCTTTGCTCTAAATAAATTTCGGCAATACCTCATGTTTTCCAAGGTTGTTGTATACACGGATCATGCCGCGATTAAGTTCTTGATGGGAAAGAAAGAAACAAAGCCAAGACTCATTCGTTGGGTTTTGCTTATGCAAGAGTTCGATTTGGAAATTCGCGACAAGATCGGGACTATGAATGTTATAGCCGACCACCTGTCAAGGATCCTTGTTGATTTTGATGATACTCAACCCATCATGGACTCTTTTCCAGATGAACGTCTGTTGTCCGTCAAACATTCTCACCTATGGTACGCTAATATCATCAGCTACTTGTCTAGTGAGGTGATTCCTCAAAATTTGACCCCTCATCAAAAGAGAAAGTTCTTTCATGACGTGAAACATTTCTTTTGGGATGATCCATTCTTGTTCCGTTTATGTAATGACGGGATGTATAGAAGATGCTTACCCGAGAGTGAAGTGAAGTCCGTATTGACGCATTGCCATGAGTTCCAGGTTGGAGGTCATGGTGGATCTCAAAAGACGGCTGCAAGAGTCTTACGAGCCGATTATTGGTGGTCGACCCTCTTTCGAGATGCCTATCTTGATGTCAAGTCGTGCGATAAATGCCAAAGGTCCGGAAATATTTCCCGGAAAAATGAGTCACCGCTGAATTTCATTCTCGAGGTAGAGGTTTTTGATGTGTGGGGTTGGATTTTATGGGTCCCTTTCCGTCATCAAGAGGTCATCAATATATTTTAGTAGTGGTAGACTATGTGTCAAAGTGGGTTGAAGCGATTCCATGCGTGAGATGCGATGGAAAATCCGTGTCAAGATTTTTGAAGAAGGATATTTTCTCAAGATTTGGTATTTCGAGGGTCATTATTAGCGACAATGGATCTCATTTTATTGAGAAGATGTTTGAGTCCCTCTTAGCAAAGTATGGTATCACTCACAAAAGAGGACTCCCCTATCACCCTCAAACGCAAGGTCAAGTAGAGATTTCGAATCGTGCTATTAAGGAGATTTTGCAAAAAACGGTTAATTCTTAACGAAGAGATTGGGCAGAGAAACTAGATGATGTCTTGTGGGCATATCGCACTGCTTTCAAAACGCCGATAGGGACTACTCCATACCGCCTTGTGTACGGGAAAGCATGCCATTTTGGAACTTGAACACAAGACGATGTAGGCAATCAAAAAGATGAATTATGATCTCAAGGCGGTCGGGGCAAGTCGTTTATTCCAGTTGGAGGAGCTCGAGGAATTGAGACGTCACTCCTATGAAAACAATAGGATTTACATGGAGCGAACAAAAGCATGGCACGACAAGAGATTGAACCGTCGTGATTTTGTGGTTGGTGATAGAGTCCTCATCTTCAATTCGACGCTGAAACTCTTTTCCGGAAAGCTAAGATTGAGATGGTCAGGGCCTTTCGAAATCGTAAAGATTCTTCCCGCCGGAGTTGTTGAACTTAAGAATTCAAATGGAGATTGTTTCAAAGTCAATTCGTCAAAGATCAAGCCATACATTATGGGAGAAGAGTATGCGGGGACGATTGTGGTGTTCCTCGCTGATTTTGATAGTTAAAGAGTGGATTAGGTCGAGCTAGGACCTAAAACAAGCAACCGGGAGGAGGTACGAGCTACTCTCCTCTTGTTTAGTGTTTTCTTTTATTTCTTGCAACTTTTATTTGTTCTAATGTTATTGTTTCGTTCATTTTGAATTTTTTGAAAAGAAAAAAAAGAGAGAGTGAAAATTTTAGAAAAGAAGAAAAAAATTGAGAAAATAGAAAAATTCGGGTGTGAGAAGAAAATTTGTGAAGAAAGCAGTTTAGTGTGGTTTTTGAATGCTGAAAGTTGTTCATGAAAGTTGTTGAGTGTGTAAGAAAAGAAGGTTGATAATGAGGAGAGTAGAATTTTAGGACTTAACATTATTTTCAAGTTTTAGAGTCTTGTAGGTGCAGGGCATAGACAGGAGAAGACCGTACCTGCAGTGTATAGGACCGCATGTACAGTCCTGATATGGCAACCTGAGCATTTTATGGAGTCCAGGAGAAGACCGCACCTGCGGTGACCCTGACCGCACCTACGGTCTCAAGAGGTGATTTTTCCTGCGAGGAGGGTTCCAGCAGGAGATCGCACCTACGGTCCCTCCAAAGTCTTCGAAATCTGTCGGGGCTAAAACCCCTTCTCTCTCAATTTTTTTTTCACTTCTCTTTTTTTCCTCTCACTCGAAAAACCCTCTTTCTCCCCCTAAAACCCTAAAACTTACCCCAAATACCTCAAATCCTTCACAAATTCCTTCCCCACTCTCCAATTTCTCGTGATTTTTGTGCTCTAGCTGCGCCTCCACCATTTTTGCACCTTTTGTGGAGTGTTTCAAGTTCAAAATATGGGTTTTGTTCATTGTGGGAGTTCGAAAATGGCAAGGAGGAGTTCCTAAGTCCTCAATTCAGGTATCCCTTGTCTCTTTGTGCATCAAAGTTCATTATTTGTTAATTTTGGGTGTTGTGTGCACATTTCTCTATTTAAACATAAGGTTCTTGAGTGTTGTATGCTAGAATGGGGAAGCCAGAAAGGGCTCGACCTAATAAACCTTCTCCATCAACACCCCTTATGTCATCTTCTCTTGAATTGAGAAGAGCCCAACCAGCTACATTCATCAGGAGTTGCGCTAGTGATAAGGTCATTTTTCGTGGTGAGCCACATAAGACTCGCTACGATGAGCTCCAAGAGCAGAAAATCTATGCTCCGGAGATTTGCAATGATGAGACAATCAATACTCTCTATTGTCAGTCTAGCTTCGACGTTCTCATGCGCTTGGTTGGAAAGCACTTCTCAACATCAAGGAACCAATTGTAGACCAACCCATGCTTGATTTCACGAGTTCAATTCAAGTCTTTACCGATGGGTATCCTGAGGCCATCTTCAACTATAGAGTGGATAATAGGGAGATAGATTGTTCCGTTCAAGAATTTTGTAAAGCTTTGGAATTGCCAGAAGATGGATTATATTTCTGGGAGTGTGAGGATTTCAATGAGCAAGAAGCGTGGAAGAGTTTGACTTGCTGGAGACGAGCACCCGTTGACTCGGAAGAAGGTTGTGTTAAATTTTATTTCCCTGAAGAATCTCGAGCACGAGATTTCTACAATCCTGCTGTCCGGTTATTCCACTTGGTGATTGCCAATTCGGTGTTTGGGCGAGATGGGGAACGCTCAAGTGTCCGCAAGGAAGATGTTTTCATAATTTACAACACTTTGAAAGGGCGCCGAGTGAACTTAGGGTCGTGCATTCTGCGTTGGTTACGGGAGATGAGTAGGACGGATAACTTCACCAACTTGGGAATGGGTCATGTCATATGTCATTTCCTCCAGAAACAAGGATTTGGTGCCTACCTTCGGAAGTAGAAGCCACGCTATATACCTATCCCCATTGATAGGGCATTATTGATCCAAATGGAGATAATTTCTGAGCGCCGATCACGCACCGTTTACCATCATGGTTATGATGATAAGAGAACCGACATTCCTCTCGACCCCACTCATGCTGAGGAGTGGCTTAATATTGCAAATCCTGAAAATTGGTCGTGCGGACAATTTTATGGTTGGCCGAGGAAAATTGGTGGGGCACCTATTCCTGTTTCTAGTTTGTTGGAAGAGTTTGAGGAGAGTGACCATAAAGAGATTCCCGGGAACCCAGCACAACATGGTAATCTGAGCCAAGTTATTTCTTCAATCAAAAGCTTGAGTGCTGAGGTTCGTGAACAGAACAAACTCCCCCGTTCCCAAGTGAACATGCTCGAGGATCAACAAAAGGAGATCGTGAACATCCGACAACATCTGCAGCGTCATGAAGAGTACCTCCGCCAACAAAACCACTTCATGCGAGATTGGGGTTTTCACCACTACACTGTTGAGGGTCATATCCCGGCACCTCCGGACTATGTAAATCCCTACTACCCGTCCTTCTTTCCGCCCCAACCCCATCCTCCTCTGGGAGGATCCGCTTGAGGGACAATTTGTAAGTGTCCCCGCCCCCACTTGATCCTTTTCATTGTTTTTCATGTTTTACTTTGTAAAATGTAAGTGTGGGGGAGTGCCTCATCGGGGGGTTTGGACGGGAAGGCTTTGTGGTTTTGGCGTGTTGGTGTCTCGGGTCCTTTTGGTTTGTTATGGTGTTGCTCTCAAGGTTGGTTGGGCATGGCTTGTAGTGGTCATTCTCTTGGATGTATTTTGGTTGTCTTTTGGTTGTAGTTGGGATGTCTTGGTTGGTTGTTGGTTGTTCTTTTGGCCGGTAGTGGTTTATTCTGCCTTGTGTCGATTGTATTTTGGGCATGTATGGTTGGGACGTCATGTAATGGATGGTTGTTTTTAATGAAATGAAATGAATCAAGTTTGTTTGGTCAGTTTGAGATGAGTTTCACCCTTATTTCCCGCCTCAATGGCTGAGATTCGGGGATAAGGTTTGTCATTGGCAATGCACATTTTGTTAATAGTTTTCTTCTCCTCTTTTTAGTTCTTCTTTGTTTAGAAATTTAGTTAGATAGTTTTCTTTTGATTTTGTTTTCGATCTCGCATGTGGATTTTGTCATGTATAGAGTCGTCATTTTGCTCTAATATCATTGTGATTCAATTGAACGACGACTTCGGATCACGGTTTGAACATTTATGAAGAGTCCGAGGTAATATCTTTCCACCTTGCTCTTTCTTATGTGAATTGTTATTTTGATCCGTCGTATGCTTGGTTTTATTTTGGGTGGTGAACCCCTTTGAATGTCTGTGTTGGGTTTATCTTGGTGTTGGAGCCGTGTGGGCTCAGGTCGCCACCATTTGTTGGATAATTGTTTTGTTTGTTTGTTTTTCTAGGTTCTCTACCCTTTTTCATGTGACACCTTCCCAGAATGAGGACATTGTGGAGTTTTAAGTGTGGGGGGGGGGGGGAGGGAGATGTTCTATTTCAAGGGTAGATCACCTAGCTCTTTGTTTTTGTTTTCTTAGTTTTTGCCAAAAATTTAAAAAAATTTGTGTGAAAAAGGAGAAAAAAGGGAATGAAAACCTTAAAAGTTTTCTTTCGATTTTCGTTTTTGCTTTGTTTTTCCTTTGTTTCTTGGATCTTGTTATCAAAATTGAGAAGTCGTTCTTAAACTTCTTTAAAAGAAATCGGTCTGAGCGTTTTTGACCCTGTCTCGGGTGCTAGTCATGACTTATCTCTTTAGATGTCCTGCATTGAGTGTCTAGTGAGACCCCCGATTCCATTCACGTTCTGGTTGAAACCGGGAGGTTCTAGAGGTTTGTGTCCGAGCTTGTTTTTTTCCAAAAAGCAAAAGCAAAAGCAAAGTCAAAAGCAAAAGCAAAAAGAAAGAAAATGAAAGCAAAAGTTTAATAACCTGATTAAGTGGGGAGAGTCGGCGGAACGACATCAAACCACCATAAAGCTAGACGACCTACATGGAGCCGGTATTAGCGGTACGGTACTATTGCCCCTTAAGCTCCTCCTACACCGAATTCTCGACGGAGGAGTGTGTGGAAAAGCCGTGTTGGGAGGGTAAACACCGCATTATGGGTCGTTGCAATTCCCGAAAAGCTAGCCTCGACCTTAAAAAATTCGTTGGGAAAACCCAACCCCAAAAAGAAAAGCTTCTAGTGTTCGTAAAAGCGTAGGGCCTCTCCTTGCATCACCTACGGCCCTCACCAAGCCAAGGGCGACCAAATGTGAGGAAGGGCAACTCTTTTCTTTTCCTTGTTCGTTTCTTTGTTTTTGAGCTCGGACATGAGTCTTTGGAGTCTTTTGGAATTGGTTAGAACCCACTAGCACATTTGCACGTAGGGGTTTTTGCTTGGCATTAGGTGTAGCACATCGAAAATCTCAAAGACTGACTTTTATTAGGGATAAGTGCTCTTGAGACGCTCATAACGGTTACTTTTGGAGGTTTAATAACGTTTTCCTAATTTAGATTTCGAGATCCTTTGAAGCGAAGCTTTTGTTTTTCTTTCCTTTTGTTTTCTTTGGTTTTGTTTTCACTTTCCCTCTCTCCTTTTTCTTTGGCTTTTGCGGGTATAGCCGCTACAAACCCTCACGAGTCCATCTCGTCCACCCGGGCTGCCGGGGGGTTCAAAGGGCTAGGTGCATACGCTAAATACACTCGTTTCTCTCCCACGACAGAGGAGTTTGTGTTAGTCTAGGTAGTTTCATGTTTTGCTTTGCTCGGGACGAGCAAAAGTTTAAGTGTGGGGGGGAGGGTGTTTAGACCCAATTTTGTGTCTAAATAGCGCCTTAATTCTTAGGCTTTTGATCGTTTCGTATTTTAATTTCGTAACTTTTAATACGTTTTTGGTTATTTTGTAGATTTTGGAGTTTTTTCTCAAAACGTGGTAAAAAGGGCTATTTTAGAGCTATTTTGGGAATCACGAAGTTTCATGGGTCTTGACCGAGTCAAAAGCGAAGTAAAGAAGAAGATCCAAGCTAGCCGAGGAGGACCGCAGCTGCGGTGGTCGACCAAGGCTGGGGCAAGGAGCAAGTAACCCGAGTGGGACCGCACTTGCGGTCCCCTAGACCGCACCCGAGGTCTTGCGAAGGGAGAAGAGAAGAATCGCCTGAGCTTCGGAGGACCGCACCTGCGGTCCCATGCGGGTTCAGAAATTCTGTTATACGAAGTGTTATGTTTTAAGTAACCACCTTGAGTTGTATATATTACCTCTTGACGATTAGGTTAGAGAGGCATCTATCTATGGTAATATCAACATTTTAGCTTTCAATTAGAGGGAGACTAGTGTGTTTTCTTAATGATTAATGAGTAATTACACTTGGTTTATTGCATTTGCTGTGGATTTTATTGGAATTCAATTGAAGTTCTGAAGATTTATCTTATTTTGGAGCTTGGATTTCTTATTATTCAGGATCATCCTTCCATTGGCATCAAATTAATGAGCATTTCTTACCCTTACTCTCTTTAATTCATCTATTTACTTTACAATCTCTGTTTTTGTTGTGTGGTGTTTGTTGTTACTAGATTGTTGCTTTGATTATCTAGATTTTCTGTTTTAAGCATGAATACTGAAGGTATTATTATTGTTAGCATGTTAGTTAAGATGATTAGAGGCTAGAACCCTTAAGGGTTAGGGAGAAACTAAGGATGTGAATGGTTGATTTGGATTGGGTTAGCAATTTTAGGAGGTAATTCGTAGTGGAATCGATTTCCCAATCTTATCCTTCCCTCAAGTGGGATGTATTCGAGATCGAAAGCTCTTGAATACATCCAACACTCGTTGGAAGGTGGGAATTGGGATAGTTAACGCTCGCCCACGAGAGTGGAAAGAGGTTAACTAGAGAGTCCCGTGCCTCTAACCCTCCGGGTCCGTGGAGGACTTGTAGGAAGTTAATCTGGATTGCCTTGAAAAAGGAAATCTGGTGGGTTGTTTTAACGGGACTGTTATTTGATTCTATTGATTTATTGCTTCCTGATTGCGAAACCCTCGTCCTAATTACTGGTTGCATTCCGAAATCTCCCGACACCCATAGTTTCTTTCTTGACCGAACCTTAGCCGTGTTGCGTTCTGTTGTGCAGTCTTTTACCTGAAAACCTCTTGTTGTCTTGTGATCCTTAAACCTCACCTAAAGTCAGATTGACCTAGCCAAGGCCCCTAGCACCCTGAGAGAGAACGACAAAACCGGGGTACAAAAAACCATGATACACTATTCAACCTAATCCAAGATAAGAACTGATTCTAATTGACCCTAAGTAAGAAATCATTAGTTTTAACTGTTTTCTAGTATATTCGATCTTCGTCTTTCCAATTCAAAATACAAACTTTCGTTCTGATATTTACAATCTAAACCAAGCAAAGGCGGTTAGCCAAATTACTATGAAAGACAAATTACGAAGGTTAAACGATTAAAAGAAATAACTTCACACCAAGATTGTATTCAAAATCAATCGAAGGACATCGAGTTTATCCCCTAAACAAAGGTATTTAGCTACTCCAAATACTAGAAATTAACATCACACAAACTGAATTAAAATTGAAAAGCATAACGAAAATAGGAGTAACCGAGTGTTTGAAGTGGCGGAATCGATCTCTTCGTGTCACTCGAATCGATCTTCTTCTTCTTCTTCAATCACTTACAATAATCTCCAAACTACTAATAATATAAAAGAACTAAACTCTTATGGAAGAAACTCTCTAAAAATCTACTCGAGAAACTTGCTCTCTAAAATCTTCAATGTTCTCTTTTTAAATGGTCGGCTGGAGAACCTTTTATAAAGCTCGATTAGGGCACCAGGAGCTGGCAGCTGTAGACACTGGATTTTGTACCGGGATAAGTGTACAAATCAGGAGCAACAAGAAAAGAGGCTAGAAGGAAAGCCAAGCCACTGGGCCTCCATCAATCAAAAGCTACCGGGCCAACCGATCACAAAAACCCTTCATTTTCCACCCTTTCCACATACATATACCCATCATTTCGAAGTCCATTTTTTCCACAAGTCTCGTAGGCCCTATTTCTTTTGACGAGAGTAAAGTACACATCATAAGATTTCCAACGCCTTTTGAATTGCCTCAATCGGAGTCCGGATGAAAGAGTTATGGTCGTTCGAAGTTGCACTTAGGAATTTCAAAACCCACGCGGGTTTTAACAATTCTAAGGCCCAGAAATCAGGCCCAGTAAAAATCGGCCCGAATCGCCAAAACCCGCGAGTTTTAGATGTCGGCGGCCCGAAATAAGAACCACCAAGCGCCCAGTTGCTTCAAAACCCGCACGGGTTTTCTACCATCTGAAGTGCGTCGTTTTGCCTTGTCCACGTCAGCGATCCATGTGTGGGTATTTTAAAACCCGCGCGGGTTTTATCTTCCAGAAGATGGCGCCAATATCTTGATCATCCCCCTGATTTTAACTTGCACGGGTTTTGTGCTTGCATGGATGGAGGGCATGATCTAAGGGATATACCCCCTCCATTTCCCTCCTAAACCTCAACTCCTTCACCTATAAATACCCCCTCCATTCCATTCATTTTCATCAACTAATACCATCTTTCTACCCAAACTCTCATTAACTATCATCATCATACTACTAAAACTCTCTCAAAATCCTCCCCCACCTATGTCCATACTCTCTTAAACCCACTTCTCTAATCACTCATACACCATTATTATCCATCCATTTCATCCATAATCCAAATGCTATCCAACCTTACTCAAGTCTCCATTTCATACAAACGTCTCTCCAAGGATTTGTCAAGAGAAGTTCGGTTCATCCATCGCCATACCAATACTTTAAGTGAGGTTTGAGCATCTTTCATTTCAGTCATGTAATTACATTTGTTTAGCGCTTTACATGTACATTATTATGTAAAACATTTCTTTCAAATTTGCATGATTCGGAATATAATTTCGTGAAATTAATTAAACTCCTCCCCGCTCTATTTCATTTTAATGTCGATTTTAGTAAAGTCTGTTTTCTAACAGGCGAATTCGAGAGTTCTTATAATTCGGATATGCAAAGGTAGCTGATGATTTTAGTAAACCTTACCCCCGAACTTAGAATCGGGTTTCGTAGGCCGAAGTCATTTTTATCATTTTCATGGTTTGTCCATTTCCTTAAATCGGCTGGTGACTCTTTTATTCTTTTTATGATCCGTTAATTTTTTAATATTGGAATTTACACTAAAATAATTAAAAAATGGCTTAACATTTCCCTCTCTCGCCATTCAAGGTTAAAACCGAGAGAAAGTAGACTAGGAATCAATAAAACCCACGCGGGTTTTATTGTTTCCAACCCCCTTTCTCTGGCCCAGGGAAACAGGCGGCCCGGCCCAATGTTTGTCAAAACCCGCGCGGGTTTTGGCAGGCTATGGTGGCCCGCCTGGTGGCCCGCCTGCTTTCTATTGGGCCTGAATTTGGTGTTTTGGGACGGTTTAAACCATTATTAATATATTTTGGTGTAATTTCAAGTATTTAAATAATAAAAACGGATTTGTAAAATAAATAAAGTTTCAATACTCCGAAAATGAATTTCGGAAATAAAATTATCCTTATTTAAGGATTAAGCAACCTTAGTCGGCTCCCGATCACTTAAGTAGCGCATCCGAAACAATTTTCCCGAACGGGAATTTTCCGGGTCCTACAGATTGGAGACTCCACTGGGGACTTAAACTTGAAATGAGGGTAAAACTTGAAAAAAATCGAATTAAATTGAAATTGTAAAAGGGAGAAGTTGATTTATTTCGCGATTTAATAATTCTTTTAGGCATCCTTTGCATATCGGGCCACTAATCGCGTCTTTTGACACGTTAGCACAAAGGCGACGGTTTCTAGGTGATTCCCTCGCGAGCGGGCGGGCCACTACTTGTGGGATGCACCCTACATCGCCAAGCATTTGGTCCCCTCTCTCCCCGCGTTACACTCAAAGGACTTCCTTTAAGTTCTTTGAACAATACCTCACACTCCTTACCTAAGGGTATGGAGCATGGAGATGAAAAAGTGCGGTAGGCCATGTAATCCAACAATAGAAAATCCATGAATATAGAACCTTGGTTTAGGGTATCCCTTCATGTTGTATGCTATGTGCTATGTGCTACCCCTTCCCCTTTTCCTTTTGTTTTAGAGTCGACCCTAGTTTAGAGGTTTTGTTCTAGTCCATATAAAATTCATTGGGTTGAGAAAATGATTATTTATTAATTAGAATAATTAACTCAAAAGGCATCATGGTTAGCCCAAGTGGAAGGGTCCATTTATGTTTGAAGAGTGATTATCTTAATTAATAAATAAAAATCGACTCACCTTTGATGATATTATATGGCCCTTTACAAAATTGTCCTAACGAAGGTCCAAAAAAAAAATTAATTAAAGTCTAGCAAAGTCAATGGATAACGTCTTAGACTACATGATAGTCACTAAGCTCGAGAAAATTAATTTATCGATTTAATTAATAAATCCATCGCATTTATGGCCGGCCCGTTGTTAGGCCCAACCATTTTGGATTTGCCAATTAAATCCATAAATTAATTATAACTCGCTTATTGTTGGCTTTATCCAGTCCTTTACAATATCCGTTTTTCTTGAGTAAATAAATAAAGCTTGTTGTATGCTATGTGTAAATGCGAAAATGTATGTTGGGTCTTTTTTAGAGTCGGACCTAATTTTGAGATATTGTTTTAGTCCGCGTAATAATCGTTCGGTTGAGCAGAAATAAATTTATAAACTCGATTAATCAACTTTAAATGTTACCGTCGGCCCGGTGGTGAGGCCCATCCGTTTTAAAGGTTAATTATCCTTGTTTATCAATTCATTTTAACTCACCTTTGATGATTTTATTCGGCCCTTCTCAATATTCTCTTATTCATAGTCCAAAGAAAATTGATTAATAATCAAAGTCAGTGTGTGTTGTTCTAGCCCACGTAATAGTCTCAAGGTTAGAGAAAATAAATTTATAAATTTGATTATTAAGTTTGACAAATCCATGGTCGGTCTGTTGTTAAGCCCATCCGTGGTGGAATTAATAATTGAGTTTATAAGTCTGTTTTAACTCACCTTTTGACAACTTTATTCGGTTTTTTATAACATATCCACTTTCCTTGAGTTAAATAAATAAATGTGTTGGGTCACAATAAAAAAAAAAGTGTCAGTGTGTTAAGCATTATTTTAGTCCGCATAATAGCCAACATAGCTTGAGCTGTCTAAGTTGTTGGGCCAAGTTACGGATTCTCCTTAAAACGGTTGGCCTGTGGATTAGGCCCATCCGAATTGAGAAACATTGACTTGTATCTTTCGACTTATGTCGACTCGCTATATTTGACTTTATCCGGCCCTTTATAATGCTCCTGTTGTAAAAAGTGTTGTTGTTTGTCTTATGATTATGTAGAGGTTATGACCCGCCAACCTGTTGTTTCCTGAGTCATTATATAAGTGTCTTACAATGGTCCTAGATGAGTCTTAGTTTTAGAGTCTACATGTAAATATTTTTCAGTCTTTAGAAATTCTCGTACCAGGTTGTGTCATATGTGCGTTTTGTTTTGAAGTCTAAACCTGGGTCATGGGTGAGTCTCTGGTTTGGGTGATAAGTGAGTCTTTTTTTAGGTTAATTTGTGCTTGTCTCTTTTAGAAAGTCCAGTGTAAACCTAGGTCATGGGCGAGTCTTTGTTTTAGAGTCAGGATATGAATGTCTTTTTCTTTAGATAGTATCATATAAGGTCTAGGATGAATCTTTGTGTTAGTGTCTGCATGTAAGTGTCTTGCATTCTTTAGAAAGTATCATATGAGGTCTAAGATGAGTCTTCGCGTTAGTGTCTGCATGTAAGTGTCTTTCATTCTTTAGAAAGTATCATATAAGATCTAGGATGAGTCTTTGTGTTAGTGTCTGCATATAAGTGTCTTGCATTCTTTAGGAAGTTTCATACAGGTTCGTAGGGCATGGGTGAGTCCTTTTCCAGAGTCAACATATGAATGTCTTGCATTATCATATAGGGTCTAAGTCGTCCAAACCCATGTCGTGGGTTAGTCGTTGAGTTAGCGTGTAAGTGTCTTTCATTCTTAGGAATTCTCGTATAAGGTCAAAGTCTTGGGCAAGTATGTGTCTAGAGTCATCATGTAAATATCTGTCTTTTTTTAGAAGTCTAGTGCAAACTCATGTCATGGGTGAGTCGTTAAGTCTTTTTTTTGAGTTAGCATGTAAGTGTGTTATCATTCCGAAAGTCTCATATAGGTTCATAGGTCATGAAAACCCATGTTATGGGTGAGTCTTTTCTCAAGTTGGCATATCATGTGAGTGTCTTTCTTTAGGAAGTCTAATGTAAACCCATATCATAAGTTAGGATTTCCGGGTCAGCATATAGACATTTGCACTTTAGGAGGTCTCATATAGAATTTAGGACATGTAGATCCATGTCGTGGGCCAGTCTTTTCCTTGAGTCGGCATATAGAGGTCTTGCATCCTGGGAAGTCTCATGTAGATCAGTTAGCACTTTCAAACCCATGTTCAGGGTGAGTTTCTCCCAAGTCAGCATATAGGCGTCTTTCATTTTAGGAAGTCCTTATAGGTCATTTAGGTCATGCATGCATTGGGATGGTTTGTTTTCTTCTTTTTTTTAGTGTCAAGGTCAAGGCCTGAGCTAACCATAAATGGAATATTGGGATGACGAGAAATTCTACAACTGCCATAGATCCCGAGGGAACAACATAGAGAATTGTTAGACTTTGGAGCACATGATCCATTCAAGGAAACTGCCCCCACCGAAAACAGTACAGAGGACCAGACATAACAGGAATTCCCCATACGAGGACAAGGAGGGCACATCATCAGAGGAGCTTTAGAAGTAGCTACAGTATTGGTTGTCAAGCATTTTATGCTCATAGTCTGTTAGAGTCAGTTCTTCATTCGTTTCTTGAATTCGGTTGCTCTTGTTGTTTTTTTTATCAAACAGAATTTCGTGCTTATGTTTTTTTACTTGAGTTGAAAAGTTCTCTCATTTATCTATCATCCGTATAAACCAAGTCTGACAAATTCATCTTCTCTTATCCTTCCATCTTTGTCATATACCTCATTTTCGTCCTTCAGTTTTCTTGAATCCAAGGTTAGAGAGATGAAGAGAGAAATTCAGAAAAAAAGGAGAGCAAAAAAAAAAAAGAGTGAAAAACTATAGAGTAGCCGGTTTGAAAACCTCGTTGAGGCAAATCGGGAAAAAGGAGAGAATAAAAATTAATTGAGAGAAGTCAGCTTGCATCTTTCCATCCAACAGGCTGAGCAAAAGGAGAGAATGTCATCAGGAAAGACCAAGTCCAATAGTCTCTCGAAAAGTGAACTCTCCTCATTGGAAATCTCGCAGCTTAACCATACGTGCCGAGGACAGGGGGCTTTCGCCTTACCCTCATTTCATCACCCATATTACCCTCATCTTTCCATCCAATCCCGATTTACCACCTACTACTCACATCTTTGACCTCTCCATCAAACCTCAACCCTTTCCAAACCCTTAACCCAATCCAAAAGGTGTGTTGTGACTAATGTCATCAGAAAGGCGAACAGGAGTCAATCCTATGGAGAAGATAGTCGAAAAAAGAAAAAAAAGTGAAAAAAAAGAGGTGAAAAGAATAAAGTGAAAGCAAAAAAAAAGCAAAAAAAAAAGTTGAGAAGGAGATGAAACAAGAAAAAGGAATAAAGAAAAAAAAAAGGGATTAGAGGAGAATAACTGAGAACGCGAAAATAAGAGTCATGCACACCTCAGAAAATCTCGTCTCAAACCTTCATCTCATCATCCATACATCTCAGCCTTCTATAAACCTTTCATCCATCCATTACTTGCATATGAACCCTCAAACCTTAATAACCGTTAAGCCTTCCTCGAGGCACTATCCATCAACGTTGCGCTTAAAGAACTACGACTGGCCTGATTCCACCTTAGATACGTAGGAGAACCTCTTTGAGGCCCGGCCGCTACAAGGAGCATCCTTTGTCCTCAAAATGATGGTCTTTGAGAGAAGAAAAAAAAAAGAAAAAGAAAAAAAAAGAGAGGCTAGCTTGGAATCCCAGGCTAGGCAAAAGGAGAGTGAGAGAATAAGAGAGGCTAGCCTGAAAACCCGTCAGGGTAGGTTAGGCAAAAGGAGAGGAAACCCTGGATTCTATCTATCATCGTCATTAACCCTCCATCTTCCTTATGTCAGACTTGGACATCATTCCATAACCATGTTCCAACCTTTTCCCAAGAGATGATGTCTTACCCCATTTTACCATCTCTTCACCTTTTCAGGACACGATCATTCTTGAGTGTCTCCCTATAAACCATTTCTTAAGAGATGATGTCTATCCCATTTGACCATCTCTTCAAGACACGATCATTCTTGAGTGTCTCCCTGTCTCATTCATCAATAAAAGTCTCATCTACCATCCCTTTCTCTAGAGATGATGTCTATCCCATTTGACCATCTCTTCCCCCCTTCAAGACACGATCATTCTTAAGTGTCTCCACATACCATTCACCATCTTCCACCGTCTCTTTCCCCAAACGTCTTCCGATCAACCTTTTCTAGCCTCTTCATCCCATCTCACCCTTTGAGGACTTTTCATTACAATTATCAATGCAAGTATGAGGTTTTGTGTGGCTTACTTCTCACCAAGAGTGAAAGTCGTCCACATCAGATCAGCGGCCAACTGGCAACCACATGATCATGAACAGACTCAGAAATAAGCTACTCTAAACTGGGGGCTCGCGCTAACTTTGTGGCATCAGTCAAGACATTTATAGGAGAAAGCTTCTAAGAAGGACACCTACTCCTTATCCTACAAGGTCCTGCATCTTCAATCTCATAAACGTCCTAATAGTGGTCTCATCAAGAAAAAAAAAAAGATAAAACAAAGAGAGAGAGAAAAAAAAAAGAAGAAAAAAAAGAAAAAGAAAAGAGGGGCTAACTTGAAAACCCTTTGGGCAAATTAGGCAAAAGGAGAGTTTGAGACTCACTACTAAGGACTATGCCTTCTCCTATTCTATGGTGCCCATGCATCATCAATCCACATCGAAACTGGGGGCCTGTAAATCTCCAAGGTGCTCTCCAAAGCAGGACAGTGTCATCAAGACTCTACGCCAAACCGGGGGCTTGTCATACATTAGCATACATTTGCAAGCAATCAAGGTCATCTACATGATCATTCAAGAAACATATCCTTTAGGCCTGTTGCCTTTATCATTGTTCCCTATTCCGTGGATCGAAACATTACTCATCCTGAATGTTCCTGAAATTCCCCACGAGTGGCCTTGATCCTTAGAAAGCATTATCTTAGGGAGTCATGGTTTTAGGAAAACATTGTCTTAGGAAAGCATTGTCTTAGAAAATCATTGTCCGAGAAAATCTTTGTCTAAAATTAGAGTCGGGGGTTGTCTGCATGTAGAATTGCATGTGTAGAATAGCATAGAGCATTATACGTGTGTCCTGTCTAAGCATAATAGGGTTGTATTGCATCCATATGTAATGTTAGAGTCACATTGAGTCAATTTGTCATGCATCGAGTCAATTTGTCATGCACCAAGTCAATTTGTCATGCATCGAGTCAATTTGTCATGCACCAAGTCTATTTGTCATGCATCGAGTCAATTTGTCATGCACCAAGTCAGTTTGTCATGCATCAAGCTAGTATATCATACATCGAGTCAATTTGTCATGCATTGAGTCAATTTGTCATGCGTCGAGTCAATTTGTCATGCATCAAGTCAGTCTATCATGCATTGAGTCAGTATGTTGTGTATCGAGTCAGTTTGTCGTACATAAAGTCGATAGTCGTGCATGAATGCATAAGTGCATGAATGCTTGTTTCAAAAACAAAAAGAAAAATTTTGCATTGTTTGTGCAATAGTTTAGTAGACTAGTTGCATGCATGCCCGTATATCTGAAAATAAAGAAGAAGAAGAAGCAAGGAAGTGCTACATCATTGCTCCAGAACACAACACTGGGGCTGTTCAAGCCCAATCAGACCGATCGACATGGTTTCCAGTCATTGAGAGCAAGATTAGAGCAATCTCAAATCCAACTCTTGATGGACAAGTTAGGATCCAGTCAAGTCATGCATCATTAGCCAGACACGAATGGTGTATGTCCGAAACGAAGGACAGAATCTTCACGTGACTAGTACGGATCAACGATCGGGAAAATTCAAGAATCCATTCCTCACAGTGAAATTTTGGCACCTATGCGCTTAAAGAAAAATTTATGGAAAATAAGGGTCATCGACAGAGTTTCGGTGAAGTTCCTCAGCATCAAATTGCCATTATCCAGAGCCGCTGGCAGAGCTCGGCGCAATCGCAGCAATAAGAGTCATCAACATCGGGAAAATCTATTGGGCATCGTCATCAATCTGCCAGACAGGTAATTCTTTATATCTCTAACCATTATTCAAAATGATCTGACATTCTGCTTCGGTTTCTGTGCAGAGAGCCATCACAGACACCAGAACGCCGCTAAAAGGCGTCATCATCATCCACCTTCCGGTCGCCACAAAAAAGAGCACCGACAACATCAACCCACCTAGTCCAAAGTTGATGGCCCAAAGACTGCGGCCCAAGGGTTACCAACGCTCAGGTAAAAAATCTGAACCCTCCTCACATTTCCAAAAAAACTAATACTTGGTTTTCTGTGATTTTCAGGTTGCCACATAAAAGAGCACCATCATCCCGTTGCTGCATAAAAGAGCACCATCATCCGGTAGCCGCATAAAAGAGCACCATCATCCGGTAGCCACATAAAAGAGCACCATCATCTGGTAGCCACATAAAAGAGCACCATCAGCGACAGTCGTCCCACGGTTGCCACCTAAAGGCCTCCAACAATGTCGTCAGTGATAGTCGTCCAACGGTTGCCACTTAAAGGCCTCCAACGATGTCGTCAGCAACAGTCGTCCAACGGGTTCCACATAAAGGTCTCTAACGATGTTAGCAACAACAGTCAGTCAAACGGATGCCACATAAAGGTCTCCAACGACATTCTCAGCATCAGTCGTCCAACGGTTGGCACCTAAAGGTTACCAACGGCCTCATCATCAGCAACATTCGTCCAACGAATTCCACTTAAAGGTCTCCAACGACATTCTCAGCATCAGTCGTACAAAGGTTGGGACCTAAAGGTTACCGACGACATCATCATCAGCATCAGTCGTCTGACGGTTGCCACCTAAAGGTTTCCGATGACATCATCGACATCTCCAATCGTCTAACGGTTGCCACCTAAAGGCCTCCGACGACATGAAAGCTACCATCTTTATTCAGGACACCGTTGAATGGCATCATCTCCGCAGAAGACCACCGACAGCATCAATCTTCAAGTCAGACGTCAAGCAGTCAGCATCTCAGGTTACTTTGACCTTCGTCCTATTCGGACTCGATCAAAGTGGGGGCTGTCTGTAGACACTGGATTTTGTACCGGGAGAAGTGTACAAAATAGGAGCAACAAGAAAAGAGGCTAGAAGGAAAGCCAAGCCACTGGGCCTCCATCAATCAAAAGCTACCGGGCCAACCTATCACAAAAAACCTTCATTTTCCACCCTTTCCACATACATATACCCACCATTTCAAAGCCCATTTTTTCCACAAGTCTCGTTGGCCCTATTCCTTTTGATGAGAGTAACGTACACATCATAAGCTTTTCGACGCCTTTTGAATTGCCTCAATCGGAGTCCGGATGAAAGAGTTATGGTCGTTCGAAGTTGCACTTAGCAATTTCAAAACCCACGCGGGTTTTAACAATTCTCAGGCCCAAAAATCAGGCCCAGTAAGCAAATCTGGCCCAGAAGACTGCCAAAACCCGCGCAGGTTTTAAATGTCAGAAGCGGCCCAGAAATAAGAACCAGCCCAAGGCGCGCCCCGGCCCAGTTGCTTCAAAACCCGCATGGGTTTTCTACCATCTGAAGTGCGTCGTTTTGCCTCGTCCACGTCAGCGATCCGTGTGTGGGTATTTTAAAACCCGTGCGGGTTTTATCTTCCAGAAGCTGGCACCAATATCTTGATCATCCCCCTGATTTTAGCCCATGTGCCTTGGCCATTCTGCCTTTGACTTGGATAACCCGCACGGGTTTTGTGCTTGCATGGATGGAGGGCATGATCTAAGGGATGTGTCCCCTCCATTTCCCTCCTAAACCTCACCTCCTTCACCTATAAATACCCCCCTCCATTCCATTCATTTTCATCAACTAATACCATCTTTCTACCCAAAATCTCATCAACTATCATCATCATACTACTAAAACTCTCTCAAAATCCTCCCCCACCTATGTCCATACTCTCTTAAACCCACTTCTCTAATCACTCATACACCATTATTATCCATCCATTTCATCCATAATACAAGTGCTATCCTACCATACTCAAGTCTCCATTTCATACAAGCACCTCTCCAAGGATTTGTCAAGAGAAGTTCGGTTCATCCATCTCCATACCAATACTTTAAGTGAGGTTTAAGCATCTTTCATTTTAGTCATGTAATTACATTTGTTTAGCGCTTTACATGTACATTATTATGTAAAACATTTCTTTCAAATTTGCGTGATTCGGAATATAATTTCGTGAAATTAATTAAACTTCTCCCCGCTCTATTTCATTTTAATGTCGATTTTAGTAGAGTCTGTTATCTAACAGGCGAATTCGAGAGTTCTTATAATTCTCGAATTCGTAACCTTACCCCCGAACTTAGAATCGGGTTTCATAGACCGGAGTCATTTTTATCATTTTTATGGTTTGTCGATTTCCATAAATCGGCTAGCGGCTCTGTTATTCTTTATATAATCCGTTTAATTATTTATTATTGGAATTTACACTAAAATAATTAAAAAATGGCTTAACATTTCCCTCTAACCCCATTCAAAGTTAAAACTGAGAGAAAGTGGGCTAGGAATCAATAAAACCCACGCGGGTTTTATTGTTTCCAACCCTTTCTCGCCCAGAAACAGCGGTGACCCAAGGTTTGTCAAAACCCGCGCGGGTTTTGGCAGGCTATGGTGGCCCGCCTGTTTCCTATTGGGCCTGAATTTGGTGTTTTGGGACGGTTTAAACCATTATCAATATATTTCGGTGTAATTTCAAGTATTTAAATAATAAAAACAGATTTGTAAAATAAATAAAGTTTCATCACTCTGAAAGTGAATTTCAAAAATAAAAATATCCTTATTTAAGGATTAAGAAACCTTAGTCGGCTCCCGATCACTTAAGTAGTGCATCCGAAACAATTTCCCCGAACGGGAGTTTTCCGGGTCCTATAGCAGCGTCTGGCTCAAAAAATAACTTCTCTGTGTCCGCACGCTGGCAGCTTGTGGTTTAGCTCGGGCATCGTCCGGAGTTTTCAACGAGACCTGCATTCTCTGCCTTGGATGCTGGCAGCGTCTAGGTAGGCGCTGGCAGCGCCTACGTCTTGGTTTTCCGCCCAATATTTGGGACGGGCCAAGCAGCTTGGGCCATTCCTTCCTTCATTTTCCTTCTCTTTCAACTTTCTTTTTAATTTCTTCATTTTTTTTCTCCCTTTTTCCTCCATTTCTTCATGCTTTTAGGTTTATTTTCAATGATCCCTACAAAATGTACCAATCTCGCAATCAAGTGAAGAAATCACAGAAATTGGTATAAAAACATGGAATTCCAGGTAAAAAGCATGAAATATATGTGCTTGAGCCCTAAAAATTAGTATAAAATAATCATTTATCAGGTACAATCTCTATCAATATTTGTTACAAGATAAACAAATAGATAATCCTTTGATTCGATCTCTATAGTCTTCTTGAAGGAGGGCCGATGGGGCTTGAATCTCGATCAAGTTGGTGTTTAATCTCTAGAATAAACGACACATATTGAAGTGTTTGTTGTTTATTCTAGAAGAGTCTTCTTATGAATTAAATTTTCCATCCTTAAATGTATGGAAGTAGAACCTAATTTATAGAGTAGAGAATTCATCTCTTTGGGCTCATAACCTGGTATTCCTCTTGGGCCATTGGCCAGCCCTTTAGTTTGGGTTGACTTAGCAGTTATTTGATTTTGACTTGGTAGTCATCTTGGCTTTGACTTGATAGTCATTTGGGTCTTGACTTGGTAGTCTGTTTAATTCTAACTTGGAAGTCATCTAAGTTTTGGTTTGATAGTCAACTTGAGCCAATTTTATAAAAATAAACTAAATTAGTTAATTTAGCACCATTTTGATCTTACGACGTTATTGGTATTGTCATCGCTCTTGACGTTATTGGTATTGTCATCGCTCTTCAGACTATGGTCAAACTTAAATCTTGCCCAACTCTCAATAGGCTCTGCTTTCCTAAGCCATTTGTATGTAGTTGGGCTTTTCTCCTTGATCTTCTTCGTGGTTGTCTTCAAAACGTACTCTGAGTAAGCATTGGTAGGTACATAGAAGTGGAAAAGGAACCAAACACCTACATAAATTGGATAATTGCCAAACTAATTTACATTCAACTTAAAAGTACATACTTTAAATAAGGCATAAACATGAAAGTTAGATTATGACCCGGGTATTTGCTCGCAAAATTCTTTTATAAGTGTAGCACACATATCGTCCTTCTTGATTGAGGGAAGAACTTTACTAGAGCATGCTTAATTAACGGTGGAACAAATGACAACAAAACTTTATGCATCATTGCCCGAGTATAACACAAACAAACGTGGATAAAGAAATTAAGAAATAATGAATATACAGTAGGAGTAGAACTTGGTGTCTGTCAGCTATGAAAGAATATTTGTGTGTTTCTTATTGTGACTTAAGTGTAACAGAGAGGCCATTACCAAACAAGGACCATTCTACATCATCGTCTATAGGGAACGCACCATTATGCTAGGGGGAACTTCCCATTGCCATCTAATCAAATTGCAGTCACCAAAACTCCTTTGTAAGGATCCTTCAAAAAGCATACATCTAATCCACTCAATCCCCTAGGGTACTTCTTGAATGATTGTATTGCAGATCCAATGCATATCTGGATCCTCTTAAAGTGGGATTTGAAGTTAGACTTCTATTAGAGAACTTTATGAAACAATGGGAACCTGGGCTGGCTTTGTTGAATTCGTCACATTATTGATAGCTTCCTATAACTTTCATTATGATTACCAAACGACTCATTTCTTCATCAGCCTTATTGCTCTGCAGCAAGTATAGTAAAGGATTGTAAATCCAAATCTGACAAATAGAATGGCATGTACTCCCTTGGCATCTATGTTGGGTTTGACATAAAGTCCTTCATGAGCTACTTATGAACTCACTGGGCACCATCTCAGTGGGTGCCCAGTGATGCTTTGTTTTTTATAGCATATATGCCCCCTTTGACATACTCGACACGCCAAGTCATATTGTCTTGCATCACTGTTGAGTGGATTCTGAAAGTGCACTTCTCATTTGCACATCTTTAAGTTTACCCTATGTTGTTATTCTTGACCATCTTCAACACTATCCCTCTCTCAATTATCTAAGTCCTCATCACATTTAGGGACTACTTCTTGTAGTTGAACAAACCCTGTTTGATGTCTACCTTCACATCTCTTCTGTCAGTCCAAACTTGACCTTCACTGTACACTTTTGCCTTCTTCCCTGCAACTATCTGCTTATGAGCTTCTGTTTCTTCATCACTCATGTACCCTTGCTGTTGTCTTCTTTCTATAACCTCGTCTTCATTAGCTTCTACAATAGATTCATCATTTGAGTTCATCTTTGACTCATGCTCACTATCATTGTCTTCATCTTCTTTAGATGGAACAAATTCTTCAACATCACTTTCGTCTTCATCATTCTTCTCCCTACCACATCAGATCCACCTTCCCTACTCTCATCCTCAAAGAAAATATCATTTTTCAGGTACATCTATCCTAGCAATATCATGGATTTCCAAAGCACTTAGCCCAAGAAACTCTTTGGATATAATGTTTGGCAATTCATGATCAAGATCCATTACTTACTTACCTTTAGCATTTTTCTTTTTGGATAGAGATTTAGAGGTTGGAGGGCTAGAGGTTGATGTTGGCTGTGTTGGTGAAGTAGTTGCCGGAGATATGGTTACTGACCTCACAATTATTCCAGCAAGTAAAGCTATGGTAGAGGTTGTTATTGGTTGTGTTGGTGATATTGTTGCCTCAAATCTGATTACTGGCCTTTAAGGGATTCTACTAGGTGAAATTATGCTCTTCTCTGCTTCATTTATTCTTTTCCTTTAAGATGGGGAGCTTATTGTGAATTGTGCAGTTTTGCTCGGGGTACTAGGACCACATTTAATCCTCTCTACCTTGTCTTGTTGAAGTTAGGGGTAGCGTTATTGGTGGGAGTCACAAGTAGGCAAGTATTATCAATTGAAAGTATTGGCCCATCCTATGATGGGCTAGGCCCACTTTGTAATGAGCTAGGCACACCCTTTGATGACCCAAGCCCCTTTTATTGGGTTGGCTTGGCATCTCTATGTAGGCTTCTGCTTATTGGCAGCTTAAGGGGCTTAGGATCAAACCTTTGAACATTGCTTGAATTGGTTGAAGTCGCCATTTTTGATGATGATGCAGTGGGGTTCATAGGCTGGCTGCCAAGCTGGTTGGACTAAGTATCTTGGGGGGTCTGTATCAGCTCATGAACCAAGCTATTGGCTTGGTTGAGTGTCATTTCCCTTGCTTCAATAATGATCTCATCTGTTGGTGCCTCATCAGGGCTCTCCACTGTCTTCTAAAGCTTCCCATGGCCAGCCAATTCCACCAACTCCGCAGGAAATGTCTTTACTTGCTTTAATGTCATCCATGCCTCCACATATTTATTCTAATCAATGTTAGTGATCAAAGGCAACTTCTTATTCTCCTTCCTAAATAAACACCAATTCAACCCTGCATACATAG
Source organism: Portulaca oleracea (assembly GCA_029582165.1). Lineage (NCBI taxonomy): Eukaryota > Viridiplantae > Streptophyta > Magnoliopsida > Caryophyllales > Portulacaceae > Portulaca > Portulaca oleracea. The sequence continues at coordinate 4,527,886 of CM055892.1, forward strand.
GAAACTTCTCCATTTCTTGGATAAATCTTTTCCTAATATCAGTAAACAACTTTTTATGGTTGTATCTAAGTCTTTTTTTCTCAAAGATAGAATTGCTTACCTTTGTAATGGACAATGAACGCCTTATTCTCATCATCCTAAACAACACAATCACACAAAAGACATCTCAACACACTCTCTAGCAAACTGAAACCTTAAGAACAAAAAATACACAATTGAAAGCCATCAACAAAATACCCCGAATACACATATCACACAATTCATTTCATTTCATTAGATTCACGTATGCACACAACCATCGCTATTAAGATGAACAAGAATAAATATTCAACAATTGGCTCAAAAATTCCGACAAAAAACAATCAAAAACCTTGATTTTTAAAGAATTCAAAGTAATTTTACTTACCATTGCATGCCTCTATTTCAACGATCCCCGGAACTATAGCATGTCTCCGACACACAATTCCAACCGCCACGCACCACCACCAGACAACAAACCCTTCACCTTCGACTTCTCTCATGTTTTCTAAATCCACCCTCCTTCTCGAAGGTTGATAGTTGAGTTGAAAGAATGAAATTTGTGGGGAGCTGTTAGTCCAGTTGTTTGTAAGACCACGGTTTTATCGTTCTTCCATAGGGAGCTAGGGGCCTTAGCTGCAACTAGTTGACTCTAGGTATGGTTTAGGATCATGAAAGGATGATAGAATTTAGGGTAAAAACAGCACAAACACACTATGTTCAGTCAAAAAGGTGAAACAATGGGTGTCAGGAGACTTTCGGGATGCAAACGGGAATAAGGAAATGGGTTTCGCAACAAGAGAGTAACGAGAAAGGGAAATCAATTGGTAATTCCGTTAGAAAAATACCCACCGGGCTTCCTCTTTCAAGGATAGTCCGGATTAACTTCCCCAAAATCCATCGACAGACCCGAGAAAGTTAATGGAACGGAATTTCCTAGTTAGTTTCTATTCGCTTTCGCGAACTAGAATACTAATAACTATCCTAATTCCTACCTTCCAACAAGCAATGGATGTATTCGGGATGCTTTCGCACCCAAATACATCCCACTTGAGGGAAGGATAGGATTAGGAAGTTGATTTCCTAACTAGTTACTCACTAATATTGCTAACCCAAACCTAATCACCCATTCACGCCCTTAATATCTCCCTAACCCATTAAGGTTCTAGCCACTAAACATCCTAACTATCATGATAATAACATCAACAACTTCATTCATGCTTAAAAGAGTAAACAAGATGACAATAAACATTCAATAACACTAACAATATCAATGATAACAAAAACAGAGATTAGTAAATAAGTAATAAATTAGAGAGAGAGAGAGGTAAGAAATGCTCATTGATTGTGATGACAAGGGAGAAAACTTCATAATAATAAAGCTCCAATGCTCTGAAGTTGAGAATAGTCTTCAAACTTCCAATAATAATCAAGAGAATCCAATACAAGAACCAATAATCTCAGTAAAGATCTTCCTTAATCCCTATAATCTAAGGCTTAAAATGTGATAAAAAAAATGCTAAAGTATCATAAAAGATAGATAAAAGCTACTGTCTCTAGTATCTTCATCCTCTCCTCAGCTAAAATGACCTAAATACATTAAATAGTAATCAAGGTTGTTACTCAAAACTCATCATTTTACACAACAGACAAACTGTCCCGCAGGGGACCGTGGGCACGGTCAAGGTGATCGTGGTCACGATCCTGCGTAAGGTAGGCGATTTCTTCTCTTCGCTTCGAACCACCGTGGGCACGGTCCCCATGCACCGTGGTCACGGTCTATGCGATCATGGGAGACCGTGGCCACGGTCTAGTTCGGCCAGCTTCTTCCTTAGGCAGGGTAGGATCCCACCGTGGCTACAATTAGACTAACCGTCGTGACCACGGTCTATCTCGGGTGCAAGGCTTCTTCCTTAGATCATGGCTCAATCACACCGTGGCTACTGTCAAGGTGACCGTGGCCACGGTGTCTCTCGACCACAGTTTTCTTCAGGAGGCTCTTCAACCGTTGCTTCCGCTTCCGCTGCCTTTGACACATCCAGGGCTCGGGGAATCTTAAGGGAATCTCAGGATTCCCAAGATTGGTGCAAAATTGGCCCATTTAGAATCGTTTTGAGTAAAACACTTCGGAAACAACAAAAGTAACCAAAACGCATTAAAAGTTGTTAAAACGAGCTACGAAACAAATCAAAAGCCTAAGGATTTTAGGTGGTATTTAGACACGAAATCGGGTCTAAACACCCCCCCCCCCCACACTTAAACCTTTGCTCTTCCCGAGCAAAACAAAACAAAGATAACTAACTAACACAAACTCCTTTGTCGTGGGAGAGAAACGAGTGCATTTAGCGTATGCACCAAGCCCTTTGAACCCCTCGGCAGCCCGGGTGGACGAGATGGACTCGTGAGGGTTTGTAGCGGCTATACCCACAAAAGCCAAAGAAAAAGGAGAGAAGGAAAGTGAAACCAAAACCGAAGAAAACAAAAAGGAATGAAAAACAAGGGCTTTGATTCACAAGATCTCGCACTCCAAACTAAGAAAACACGATTAAACCTCCCAAAGTAACCGTTAGGAGCATCACACAAACACCAAACTCAGAAAAAGGTCGATCTTAAGGATTTTCGACTCCCTACACCCTTTAACAAGCGAAACCCCGCAGCAAAAGCACAACAAGGGTTTAACGAGAACCAAAAGACTCTAAAAACTCGCATCCGAATTTGAAAACAACGAAACAGCCGAGAGGAGTGTTGCCCTTCCTCGCATTTGATCGCCCTTGGCTTGGTGAGAGCTGTAGGTGATGCAAGGGGAGGCCCCGCTCTTTTTGAAAGCAAAACTTTTCTTTTCTTACTTCTTTTTCTCTTTTTTTTTCTTTTTGGTTTTTAAAAGTCGGTATTAGCCTTACTTTCGGGAATTGGACGGCCCATATAAGGGGTATACCCTCCCAACACAGTCTTTTCCATACGCCTCTTCGTCGCAAAGCGATATAGGAGGAGGGTTAAGGGGTATCCAGTGCCGTACCACGAATACCGGGCCCGTGTAGGTTGGCTAAGTGTATGGTGGTTAATGTCTTCAGCGACACGCTCCACTTATTCAGGTTATTATATCTTATGAAAGCTTTCTTCTTTCTTTTTCCTTTTTCTTTCTTTTCTTTTCTTTTTTGCACTTTTTGCTTTTGCTAAACGAGAAACAGAACAAACTCAGACACAAGCCCTTAGAATCTCCGAGTTCCCAACAAAACGAGAAAGGAACGGGAGTCTCACAAGACACTTAATGAAGGGAGTCTATTAAGGATAAGTCTCGACTAGAACCCGAGTTAGGGTTGAAAATGCTCCAACCGATTACTTTTAGAAGGAAGTTTAAGAACGGCTTCTCAACTTTGAAAACGAGATCCAGGAAACAAAGCAAAACAAAAACAAAACGAAAAGAAAAACGAAAAGGTTTTCACTCCCTTTTTTTCTCCTTTTTCACACAAAATTTTTTAAATTTTAAGCAAAAACTAGGGAAACAAAGAACAAAACGACTAGGTGATCTACCCTTGAGACAGAATATCTTCCCCCCCCCCCCCCCACACACACTTAAAACTCCACAATGTCCTCATTGTGGGAAGGTGTCGCATGAAAAGGGTAGAGAACCTACAAAAACACAAACAAACAAAACAACTAACAGGTAGAAATGGTGGCGACCCGAGCCCACACGGCTCCAACAGCAAAAGATATCCCAACACAGACACTCATAGGGATTCGCCACCCAAAAGAAAACCAAGCATGCGACGGATCATGATAAGAATTCACATAAAAAGAGTAAGTGGAAAGATATTACCTCAAGCTCTTCATAAGCGTTAAAGATAGCGATCCGAAGTCCTCGTTCAAGAGAGTCAGAACGATGTTAGAGTAAAAGACGACTTTATAACTATAGAATTCGCATGCGAGACCAAAAGCAAAAGAAAGGAAAATCTAACTTAAAAGATTATGCAAAGAAATTGAAAAGATTAAAGACGAAAAAAAATATGAACAATATATACATTGCCAATGACTTACCTTATCCCCGAATCTCACTCATTGAGGCGGGAAATAAGGGTGAAACTCGATACGCACTAACCGAAATAACTAAATCATTGCATTCATCATAAAATAACATTCGATTACATCCATCCATGACCAGAATACAAGTGAGAAATGCTTAAACACAATCCAGCCCACCAAAAACAACCGACAAACAACCATAAGACAACCATCAAACAACCATCCAACACCCCAACCATACATGACAAACAAACAAGACAAGGAAAAACTCGAGCAACCTAACCGAACAATCCCCAAAATATGCGAGCTCATGCCAAAAGAAAACGAGAAACCAACAATCCAAGACCACCAGACATCGCAACTTTAACCCCCGAAGAAGCACTCCCCCACACTTATACTTCACAAAATATAGTAAATAGAACAATGATAAAGGTCGGGTGGGGGTGCTTACAAATGGTCCTCAAGTGGACCCTCCCGGTGGAGAACGGGGTTGGAGTTGTGACTGGATGCCAGCCAGCGTCTCCTGTTGGATCTCGATCATTCCTTGCAAGTTTTCGATCAAGAGCTGCTAGTTTTGGATGAGCTCCCGTTGGACTTGAAACTTGTCATGAAGCTCCTGGAGTTACTCGCTAATACACTCAACAGTGGCGTCCCGTTGTTGACTTGGCTCGGCTTCATCCCCTTGTGCTTGTTCACCCTCTTCTTCTTCTTCCTTATCCTCTTCTTCCTCCACTTCTTCTTCTCCTCCTTCACCTTCCTCCGCTCGATCCCCGGGACCACCCACCACAAATCGATCCCCAAAAGTTTGGCCACATGACCAATTGCGTTGGTCGGAGACATCTAGACGTTGTTCGGCATGATCGACGCCCAAATGAATCACGACGCTGTGGGGTTCGTTCCCGTGACGGTATAATGTTCGCGTCTTGTGTTTCTCCAAGAATTCCATCTTTCGTAGGCGAACACCGTCGATGGGATCGGGGAAATAGCGGGGAGTCCACTTGCTTAAATAGGACTCGAAGCCTTGCTTTCTTAGGAAATGGGTGATGATGTGACCCATTCCAATAGTCATGTTCCGGGTTTCGAGGCTTATTTCCCGGAGGCAATGGAGGATGCACGAGCCAGTGTTGACCCGGCGACCGTTGATCGCATTGTAGAGGACGAAGAGGTCGTCTTTTCGGATGCTTGAACGCCCGGCATCACGGCCAAATACGGAGTTCGAAATGATGCGGTGGAAGATGCGGACGCTCAGATTACAGAAATTCCTAGCCTTGGAATTGCTTGGGCAATAGTACTTCGCTCGTTGTGACCGAATCCTCGGGTAACGTCTCCTCCAGCAAGTGAGTGCTTTCATAGCTTCTTGTTCATCGAATTTGACGCACTCGCCGTAGGGGATGCCATTCTCTGGAAGGCCTAGAGCGTTGCGTAAGTCTTGGAGCGTACATTCGACCTCCTTTTTGTTCACGATGTAAGAAAAAGAGGCGTTGGATGTGCCATCTTCCTTTACCACCAAAGAGCTGAGGAATTCGAGCACTGGTTGCTCGATGATCGGTTCGTTGATTGTCGCGAAGATTTCCCATCCCATGACTCTGATGAAGAAGTTCATGCTCGGCTTACAAAAAACATCCTTTGTCGTCTCCTCATGATAGAGATCCGGAGCACAAATTTTCCGCTTCTTTAGCCGCTCATACCGTGCCTTGTGCATATCATCCCGAAATTGACCTTAATTTTCGGGTCACATTGAATAATTGAGGCCGGTTGACCCTTGTACCACGGTTTTGTCGGGCTCAGCCGAGGTTGATGGGACGAGGGTTGATTCCGGCTCGGTCCGGGCACGTTTTGCTCGACCCATTGGAGTCACTGTAACACAAGCAACCACCATACACCAAAACACAGCACAACCAATACCCAACAATTCCGAGCAACATGAATTCACAATCAACCACAAAATTCAACCCAAAAGTTCACCAATAACACTCCTAATACGAAAATATCCACCAAAAATTCAAACTCCAAACTCAATCAATTCATCCAACCAAACCCACAAGCAATTCACACAAAATTCAACCAAGAGTTCACCAATAACACTCCCAACAATCAATTTCAATCCAAAACGCACAATCAACCCAAAAACGCACGAAATTTGCGCCAAATTTCGACCTTGAGAGCTTTCCAAAACGCACAATCAATTTCAATCCAAAACGCACAATAAAAAATTTAAGCACCCTTAATCAAGGAATACTTGAGTTGAAGACTTTGAGAGCTTTCCTTGAGAGATTCGAGCCCCACAAGGAACAAAAGGTCCAGAACCTTACATGAATTGAACCGAAAATGGCGAACACAGCAGCTAGGGTTTGGAATCGCAGGAGAAAGGTGGGAGAAATAGAGGAATTGGTGAGGGGTTTGTCAAATCTTGGGAGGGAATCAGTGTTTTAGGGTTTTAGGGAGGTTTTCGAGTGTGAGGGTGATGAAGAAGGTGAAAGAGAAATGAGAGGAAATGAGATTGAAGCCCCGACATATTGCAGTTTTTTCGATAGACCGTGGCCACGGTCCATATGACCGTGGGCACGGTGTCATTCGGGCAAGGGAAAAAGAAGGGAAAAAGTAGGGCGGAGACCGTGGCTACGGTAAATTCTACCGTGGTCACGGTCTACTTCGGGACCAAATTTCTTCAAGAATCAGCAGTGATGAGACCGTGGCTGCGGTGAATTCTACCTTGGTCACGGTGATCTTCGGCTTGACAAAACTGGGAACAACTTGCGTATGCTGACCGTGGCCACGGTACTGGCCACCGTGGGCACGGTACCTTTCGGTCCATCCTCAGCACCTACAAGGCTCAAAACTTGGAGAAAAAATGTTAAGTCCTAAAATCCACCCTCTTGTCATCCACTCCCTTTTCTTTCTCGCTCAATTTTCATTCAAGGACACTCTCCCAACACTCAAAAACAGTTCCAAACCCCTACTCTCATAGAACATTTCTCGATTTTTCTTCTTTTCAAACTTTTCTGATTTTTCTAATTTTTTTTCAATTTTTTTTTTTTCTAAAATAAAACAAAGGAAGATGAAAAGTACTAAAACAAGGGAAATAAAAAAAAATGAAAGAACTAAAATTGAAAGAAAACACAAAAATAGGGGGAAGTAGTTCATACCTCTCCCGGGTGCTTGTTTTGTAGGTCCTAGCTCGACCTATCCCAATGCTTTTTAATCTTCAAAATCCGCGAGGTATGCCACAATTGTCCCGGCATAAACCTCGCCCATGATGTATGGTTTGAGCTTCGATGAGTTTGCTTTGAAACACTTTCCTTGTGCATCTTTCAATTCAACCACTCCGGGGGGAAGAATTCTCACAATTTCAAATGGCCCGGACCACCGTGATCTCAATTTCCCAAAGAATAACTTCAGCCTTGAGTTGAAGATGAGAACCATATCGCCTACCGCAAACTCACGTCGGTTCAACCTCTTGTCATGTCATGCCTTCGTTCTCTCCTTGTAGATCTTGTTGTTCTCATATGCATGACGCCTCAACTCCTCAAGTTCTTCTAACTGAAATAACCGAATACCTCCGGCCACCTTGAGATCGAAGTTCAACTTCTTGATTGCCCACATGGTTTTGTGCTCAAGTTCTATGGGGAAGTGACACGCCTTCTCGTAGATAAGACGGTAAGGGGTAGTACCGATCGGTGTCTTGAAAGCGGTGTGGTATGCCCACAAGACTTCATCTAATTTTTCTGCCCAATCTTTCCTTGAAGAGCTAACCGTCTTCTCTAAGATCTCCTTGATGGCACGGTTTGAGATTTCCACTTGACCTTGTGTTTGTGGATGGTAAGGGAGTCCCTTCTTATGCTTGATGTCGTACTTCTCCAAGAGAGACTCGAATCTCTTTTCGATGAAATGGGAACCGTTGTCACTAATAATGACCCGTGGAATGCCAAATCTTGGGAATAGGGTCTTTTTCAAGAATTTCGAAACGGACTTCCCATCACACCTTACACACGGTATGGCCTCGACCCACTTTGTGACATAGTCCTCCGCCACTAGGATGTATTGGAAACCCCTTGACGACGGGAAAGAACCCATGAAGTCCAATCCCCACACATCGAAAGCTTCCACCTCAAAAATATAGTTCAATGGTGCTTCATTCTTCCGGGAGATGTTACCGGATCTTTGACACCTATCACATTGCTTGACATGCAAGTGGGCGTCACGAAAAAGAGTCGGCCACCAATAGCCAGTTTGCAAAACCCTCGCTGCCGTCTTTTGGGGGCCACCGTGACCACCTACCGGAAATTCGTGACAATGGGTCAAGATAGATTGCACTTCACTCTCGGGAATACATCGCCGGTACATCCCGTCATTACAAAGACGGAAAAGGAAAGGGTCATCCCAAAAGTAATGCTTCATGTCGTGGAGGAATTTCTTCTTTTGATGATGGTTCAAGTGTTGAGGGATCACTTCGCTCGCCAAATAATTCACAATATCTGCATACCAAGGATGTGAGTTGATAGCCAAGACTCGCTCATCCGGGAAAGCATCTACAATCGGTTGGGTGTCTTCCAAGTCGACAAGAATCCTCGAAAGGTAATCGGCTACGACATTCTTCGTGCCCTCCTTGTCGCGGATTTCCAAATCAAATTCTTGCATAAGCAAGACCCACCGTATAAGTCTCGGTTTTGTCTCCTTCTTTCCCATCAAGTATTTGATAGCGGCATGATCCGTGTAGACTACCACCTTAGAGAACATGACGTATTACCGGAATTTGTTGAGCGCAAAAACGATCGCTAAAAGCTCCTTTTCCGTGGTGATGTAGTTCCTTTAGGCGCTATCAAGCGCATGGCTTGCGTAATAGATGACCCTTGGCTTCTTGTCTACTGTTTGGGTCAAACACGCTCCCACGGCGAAGTCGCTCGCGTCGGCCATAATCTCGAAGGGTAGCGTCCAATCCGGAGGTTGAACTACCGGAGCGGAAATCAAAGCCTGCTTCAACCTATAAAATGACTCAAGACACTCATCAGTGAAAATGAAAGGGGCATCTTTGCACAAGAGGTCAGTTAGAGGTCGAGCAATTTTTGAAAAATCCTTGACGAACCGGTGATAAAAGCCGGCATGGCCAAGGAAACTACGCACTCCCTTAACAGAAACTAGGGGTGGTAGGCACTCTATAACCTCAACTTTAGCCTTGTCCACTTCGATGCCCTTAGAAGAGATTAAGTGACCCAGAACGATACCTTGTTCCACCATGAAGTGGCATTTCTCCAAATTCAGAACTAGATCCACTTCCTCACAACGAGTTAACACTTTCTCCATATTTAGCAAACAGTCATCGAAAGAATTACCGTACACAGAAAAATCATCCATAAAGACTTCCATGCATTTTTCAATGAAATCGCTAAAAATAGCCATCATACAACGTTGAAAAATCCCAGGGGCATTACATAAACCAAATGGCATGCGACGATAAGCAAATGTCCCATATGGGCAAGTGGAAGTGGTTTTTTCTTGGTGTGAGGGGTGGATTGGAATTTGAAAGAAACCCGAGTACCCATCCAAAAAGCAAAAATGAGAATGACCCGCCAACCGTTCTAACATCTGGTCAATAAAGGGAAGGGGGAAATGGTCCTTCTTTGTTACTTTGTTTAATTGGCGGTAATCGATACACATCCGCCAACCGGTGACGGTCCGGGTACTAACTAGTTCTTTCTTGTCATTTTCAATTACGGTCAATCCACCCTTCTTGGGCACACACTGAACCGGGCTTACCCATTCACTATTTGCGATGGGGAAGATGATCCCAGCAGCTAGCAACTTTACTATTTCCTTTTTAACCACTTCTTGCATGTTGGGATTTAAACGACGTTGGGGTTGCCTAGTAGGCTTGGCATCTTCTAGCAAGTCAATCGAATGCATGCATATGGAAGGGGATAAACCTTTCAAATCTTCTATTTTATAGCCTAATGCACCCCTATGTTTTCTAAGCAAATCAAGCACCTTGGACAATTCAAAATCATTCAAATTCGCATTCACAATGACAGGATAAGATTTCTCATCATCCAAGAAAGCATATTGGAGGGAAGGGGGTAAAGCTTTAAGCTCTAAAGGAGTAGAAGATTGAATTAGAGAGGAAGACATACCTTTGTAGATCGCATCTTGAATCTCCATGCACTCCATATAAGGCTCATCAATAATATATCCTCATGCATGGGTGAAGAGTCAAGAAGGTTGGTGAAGAAAGCAATATCGGTGCCGTCGGTCTCAAATTGGAAAGACTCCAATAAGCAAGCTCCCAAGGGATCGTCGCAAATAGATTCAAGGAAATAGGAGTCCTCAATGTATTCATCAACAAGAAACTCCATCATATCAATAGCGTAGCATGAGTCCCCATACGAAGGACCTTTCAATGACCCCTCAAGTTGAAAAATTATGCTTTCATTCCCGACATTCAATTACATGCTTCCCTTCTTCACATCGATAATTGCTCCCGCCGTAGCAAGGAACGGCCTTCCCAAAATAATAGGGATGTTGTTGTCTTCCTCTATCTCCAAGATCACAAAATCACAAGGAATCAAAAACCGCCCCACTTGGACCGGGATGTCTTCCAATATTCCCAAAGGTCTTGCGCAGCAGGCCAATTGAAGGTTAATTGTTGTAGGAGCTAGATCGTCGAGATTTAACTTCTTGCAAATCGAATAAGGCATGACGTTTACACTTGCTCCTAGATCGCAAAGGGCACGGCCAATCCGCATATCACCAATGTTGCATGGGATAGAAAAACTTCCGGGGTCGGCTAACTTCTCCGGTGATTTGTTATCAATAATTGCACTACAATCCACTGTCAAATGGATCGTAGATTTCTCTTGAATCCTCCTCTTGCTTGTGAAAAGCTCCTTCAAATGCTTCTTGAAGGATGGGACTTCAGAAATGGCATCAAGAAATGGAATGTTCACTTGAAGCTTCTTGAGCATCTCAATGAATTTTGAAAACTTTGCATCGGATTTTGACTTTGCTAACCGATCGGGAAAAGGGACCGGTGATAACTTTGGCTTCTCAATAGTTTGGATTGGTTCTTCTTCCACCATCTTTCCTTTCCCTTTCCTTAACTTCTCCATCTCCTCTCTTTCTTTACTAGATTCTCCCAATTCATCCTCATGCGCTCCCTCAACTTCCTCACCCAAGACTAACTCACTTTCCCGCTTCTCCAACGAATCTTCCTCCTCCGAGATATCCACCACATCACCTTCTTTGTCACCCAAGACTTCCTCTCCCACCATCCTAGATCCATCAATCTCCTTGCCACTCCTCAATGTAATAGCATCAAGTTGTCCCTTCGGGTTAGGTTGGGGTTGGCTAGGAAAAGATTGGATAGGTTGAGATTATTGTGCCAATTGAGCCGATAGTAACTCGAGGTTCTTAATGCGTGTTTGTTCTTTTTCTCGATCTAAGGCCATCTTCTCTTGAGATAAGGCTATCTTTTCTTGAGATAAGGCCAACTTTTGAAGGGTTTGGTCAAGGGTTTCTTGTTGTGGTGGTTGGGGTGCTTGGGAAGATTGACCTTGGTGAGGATTTTGGTGGTGGTTTTGGTGGTATTGGCGGCGATTTTGATTTGGGAAACCGGGGGTGGGTTTTGGTTTAGTGGAGCTTGTTTGTTGTAGGCGTAATTCCCACGAGGACGGATGGGAGTTTGATTGGTATAGGAGAGGTTATTGTTGGGATAGATGGCTTGGACTTGCTCGGTTTAATACTCTTCACATCGCTTTGAAGAATGTGGCCCTCCAAAAAAATCACATTCAAGAACTCGGGCATCCGGAATAAGCATAGGTACTTTACTTCTTGAGCCGCCTTTACTTGCCTCGTGGTTTCCTCCAAAGCTGCCTTTTGTTGCATCTCAAGAACGGCATTCATGAGAAATTTAATAGTACGATTGCTTTCTAGAGGAGGGCCATCTCTTGGACCACGGCCGCCTCCCCAATGAGGAGAGTTTTGTGATAGCTCATGAAGAAATAAGTTTGCTTCCTCCGCCGTCTTCTTGAGGAACATGCCCCCCGAGGCATGATCGATGGATTTATGCAAAGAACTACTCAATCCGGAATAAAAGTGATGCAATAACAACCAATCCTCAAGATTATGGTGTGGACACCTTCATTGGAGACCTTTGAATCTCCCCCATGCTTCGAATAACGACTCATCGGGCTCTTGCTTGAAGCTCATGATGGCTTGCCTCAACTGACACGTCTCATCATTGGGGAAAAACCTTTGAAGAAAGTCGCGGCTAAGGGCATCCCATGTTGAATAAGTTCCGGGCGAACACATGTTGAGCCATAATAATGCTTTCCCCTTCAAAGTAAGAGGGAAAAACTTCAGCTTCATGTATTCGGTGGAAACTCCATTCATTTGTACGAAGCCGATGCGTTGCTCGAATCTGTTAATATGGTCAATAGGATTTTCATGCTCTCCTCCATGGTACGGGGTGTTCTCAAATATCTCCAATAAATATGGCTTGAACTCAAACGATGCATTCGGTGGTAGTTCTGGTAATGTGATGGGATCGCCTCCCGTACCCGACGATGGTAAGGAATATGATGCTAAGGTACGGGGTGGAATTTGCTCTCCTTCAGCCATTGGAATTTCAATCGTCTCTCGCTCCCTTTGCTGTCTAGCTCGTCTCGAACTGGCGTTAGCCTGGCGAATGATACTCTCTGGATTCGGGTTCGGTGGTGTTACAGGAGTTTGGCCTCGTCCAGAGCTAATCCGCATGCACAAAAGGAACAAACAGAAGAATCAAATTTCCATTAACCAAGGATAACAAAATCTCTAGCAGTGAAATGATCTTAAACAACCTAAAGACAAAGAGCTAAGCTAGGTGCGCTTGCTCCCCGGCAACGACGCCATTTTGTTAGTCAAGTGGTTTGTAAGACCACGGTTTTATCGTTCTTCCACAAGGAGCTAGGGGCCTTAGCTGCAACTAGTTGACTCTAGGTATGGTTTAGGTGTTGGGAATGTCCCGACAATGTTCGATATACACGGAGATTAAACCAAAGTGATATAGTAATTATATGTCTTGCTAGAGACCTCTATAATTAGTAATTAAATATGTTTAATTACAACTACATTATTTGGTCCTACTAGGTCACACAAGTTAGTGCCTTGGAACAATGTATGTAACCTAAATGATATTGTATCGCGTTTAGAAAAGTTGGAAATTGATTTCTATGAGAAATCAGCCCAACACGGACCGAATTGGGTTCAACACGGGTCATGTTGTCCCAACACGGTCCGTGGTGTCCATGGGCCGAATTAATGGACCTTCTGGAGTCCAACACGGACCGTGTTGGGCCTGAGAAGCGCGCCGTTGCGTTAAGTCGGCCCTTTAGGGTTTTGAATCTTTCCCTAGGTTTTCTAAACACTATATAAAGGGGTCTTTGTGGGAGATTATTCAACACCAACTGCCTGAGACTCTTAGAGAGATACCAATGTGATTTCCTGAGTTCCTCTCTCTTTTAGTTTTGCAGTTCCAGTTTCAGGAAACATTATTTGTTTCCAAAACAATCTCACATACATCTTAGATTGAGATTCACCTCGATCGGGTCGATCTAGCAGTCGGGTTCCCGGAGTGCTGCGCGGACTTTCAGTAGATGATTTCAGCATTGGAATCTCGGAAGTCAACCTCTTCATCAACCGGATTAGTGATCAGGTATAATTACTAAAGCCTCTGCAATTGTTGTGATTAATTGATTTATAATTGTTATGAATATTCCGCCAATTAATCTGTATGTGTTCAGAAAATAGATAACCTAAAACCTAACAGTGGTATCAGAGCCACCAATTGCATGCTAAAGTATTGTACTTGTATTCATAAGTAATTTTGTCAATAGTTGAATTATATTATGAATATGCTAGAGTAAATTTATGCCTAAAATTTTGAATCTTTATGAAAGTTTTAATCTTTACTGTTCATGATAATAAATCTGGAATTTTATTGTAAAATTTCATGCTTTGTTATTATTTATTTCTTATTGCCTTTATTTAATCGATTTTATGTTTGTTTAATCGTTAAATATGACATAAACTTGATTCAATTTTGAATGTTTTAGAAACAATCTTGTTTAATATTGTTAAACAATAGGCAATACATGAAATAGGTCAAGATTTGCAAAATAGGGTTTTGTAGAACTATTTTCTGATTTAGTTTATTTATGGTAATTTTTGTAGATTTTTCCCAATTAAAATGGATTTTTAATTGAGTTTTCAGTTCTGAAGAGAATTAAAAATCGTTTAATTCTCTGAATTTTATAAATTTGTAGAAATTTGTAAAACTTCTGAAAATTTTACGGTAGGTTACTGGGTAACCATACTTTTAGGGAAAATGTTTTCGTTAATTCATCCGATCAAACTATATTTTTTAATTTTGATTTTCAGATCTGAGATAAATAAATCTGTTGCTTCTCCGAATTTTGTATATTTATAGAAATTTGCAAATTTTCTGAAAATTTTACAATAGGTTACTGGGTAACCATTCTGTTATGGATAAATTTTTCGTGAATTTTCGAAATTGTTAACTAATTTTCCTTTAATTTACATATTAACAGAAAAGTAAAATGGTTTACTTCTCTGATTTTTATTCTAATGTTAGAAATTTGATAAAAATCTGAAAGTTTTACAGTAGCATATTGGATGAATCTACTGTATGGAAAAATTATAAAAATTTGATTTTTTAACTTATCAGATTGTTATTATTTATTTTCCTCTTAAACGGAGAATTAAAATGTTTAATTCCCTAAAATTTTACAATCTTTTGAAAATTGTTAAAATTTTGGAAAATATTCATATTGGGTTATTAGATAATACTATGATATGAAATCTTTTAATTCGATAAGTTATGATATTTTTTATTTAAGTTTTTCGTTCACGAAATTAACCGAAACTGGGAAGCAACACGGACCGTGTTGCCAGCAGTTTTGGTGAATTCGTGTGCTTTAGGGTTTGTAATTAATTTTAGAAATTAATTATTAAATCCTATTACTACTAAATCAGATAATGGGCATAAAATCTATTATTTTGTAAAGTTTAGGAATATCTTTGAGAGATATAGTATCTTTTAGACTCCTTGATTTTAGGAAAGTCAAGTATTTTGTATGTATAGGTATAAAATCCTAAATATGTTTAGGTAATTAAGATAAAATTTGAAATTTTGTTTATTTTATCATGCAATCTTTTAGGAAACCATAATTAGTATTTGTTTTTACTTATATGTGTTATATTGCAATTATGTATGCCTTTATAATTTGTTATTTAAGAATGTGTTATATTTGATATAATTATTGCAATATTACATGTTTTGCATGTGCTTCAAGTATGGCCATAGATAGTCGGTTTTACCGGTCTGCGTACCGGGTTGGGTGAAATACGGCATGTGTGTCGTCATTGAATTAATTTAAATTTAATTTTTCAGTTAAGTTATTTTAATTCATGTAAGGTCTCTTTAAAGAGGTCCACTTTGTAAATTTGTTGTAATTGGAGACATCGAGTTGAGTGGGAGCCCAACAGCAATGGAGGTGGTGATTCAAGTGGGAGCCCACCCAAGGAAGTTGCAAAACCCAAGAAGAGTTTCTTGAAGATTGTCAAGGCTTAGTTAAAAATAGTTTGATTAAGTCTAGGTGGCCATACTAGGGGTTTTATTTATGCTTTAATTTTGTTATAGCATGTTGTTTTATTATGCCTTTTATGCTTTTGGAAAGAGTTCACCTAGAATTGCATGCTTAGGATAATAAAACCTACTCTCAAAATGAATTATTGCTCAACCTATCGAAACACCACTTAGATGGATAAATAAAGAAAGCCAAAGCGAATTATTTGTGCATCATTAATAAGTAGGGTGGGAGCTAGGTCAATTCAAATTGGCTATCAAAATAGTTTTGGGCCAAGAGCAGATGAAGAGAAATATTGTATTCGATACAAATTTCTTGCCAAGAGTCATTTTGAATGATCGATCATAAGATGATCCACCAAAGATAACATGGGATCGAGCTTTGTTGGGCCAAAGTCCACTTGAGCCCATGAGTCTTGTGGGTCTTGGTAAATTAAAACACTAAATGAGAGTTGATAAAGTGTTTTGATTTGAAATTAAAATTAGTTTAATTTCTTTTGATGAATAATAACTAAAATGAACCAACTTGTCTCGTAGAATTATTTATGTCTTTTCACTCAAACATCCACCACTAATAAAATATTGTTTTCTCCTTGAGAAAGAGAAACAATTACACCAATTCCTTAATTGGCATTGCCATCGCAAGATTGTCTTGGAGGCGAATTAAAAGAAACATGTCTTTGATATAACATTGAGCTAGGCATCAATATTAAGAGGTCAATCAAGCCAAATGAATACATGTAATGTCATAGTATTCATACAACTTTAACTCAAAACCAAGTTCATCGAACTAGTTAGAGTAGATAAAATATGAAACCAATAACCAGATAGTCTCGGTTAAGCTAGATAAAGGCCAATTGATGGCACTCATGTTCTGAAATAATTTGACTATTTTAAAACATGAGAAACCTCAGATCCCCTTTAGCCAAAAGGTTGGCAACCAAAGATAGTCTTTTAGTGAAAGGGAAAATAAGATTTAGGAAATTTATCAAAGATAAGAAGTCAAAGGAAAGGTAAGGACAAACAGTTGTACATACCCAACCAATGACGGCAATCTGTTAACAACCAGATCATGTATGACACTGGGAGCGTGAATAACTATAAGGAAGACTTAAGATATGATTTCAATTCTAGGCAAATGCGTATATGATACACACTACCCTTATTAAACCCGCTTTGAGTATAAGATACCGGCTGTGAAACTCGCATTCATACAAATGTGCAGGATCTACAGCAAAGTAGATGTGTTTTGAAGGATGAGAGTCAGCCTACAAATAGGAACATGCAATCAGTTGTAGTTCCTTATGAAGAGTTGATTGTTTTCCTCAAAACTTATAAGAGAAATATATAGGTGATTCTATGTTCTCATTATAAGTAGAAATTTAATTTCTTACTCTCAATTAGAGAGAGAGAGGGGATATCGGATAAACACACCTAACACATAGAAACCAAAAGGTTTAAAAGGAATAAACTCATGTTCAAACATAAAACATGTAACTATCTATTAAGTCATGCAAATCAGAGCGCATTCAGAAGCGTCACAATGATGAACTTTTGAATGATAAGACTTTGAAACATGTGATGTCTGCAAAGCATGACTATACCTTTTACAAGAAAGGGTGAACGTGTCAACAAACACTTATACATATGGATGTATGTAGTCCAATTGAGCACAAGTACAAGGGATGAATTACTTCAAATCTTAAATGATGAATAAAATAATGCATGGTGATTCATGTCTATGAGATTCATCTGAAGCTGGAATCTTAAAATAGTTTAAAGATTTCCAAAATGAAGTAGTCTTGGCAAAACAATGAGAGCACCTAGATACGATCGAAAGGATGCTAATGGTTGAGCCAAGAATTTGAACAAATGACTCAAATGAAACATAATTCTTGCACTATAAGTGTTTAGACCCAATTCTGTGTCTAAATACCGCCTAAATCCATAGGCTTTAACTCGTTTCGTGGTTTAATTTCATAAGTTTTCATTGCGTTTTGGTTATTTTTGTAGATTTTGGAGCTTTCGCCGAAAACGTAGCAAAACGGGCCTTTTTATAGCATTTTTGGTGATTTCCCGAGCCGAGCCGGACCGCAAACCGAGGCGGAGTCGACCCGGGACCACACTCCCAACCTTTGGTGCCAATTATTGAAGTAACGCATGCTACGACCCTCGGATCGAGCGTTACATGCTTCGGAAAGAAGGATGAAACAAAGGGACGAAAACAGTAGGGTAGCCCCCGCCACCCTGAGCGTAGCACCCGCTACCACAGGGGGTAGCGCCCGCCACCACAGAGGTAGCACCCGCGACCTGTGCTCAAAGTCAGCTTTGAATTGTCATCTGAAGAAGGTAGCGCCCGCTACCATATGGGTCGCGCCTGCGACCTCCTGATCCCGAGTGAGACCGTGCCCACGGTCTCCAGGACCGTACCTACGATCTCTCGAAGCTCGAAATCGCCCGACCTTTTTCACTGGACAGAACATGACCGTGGCCACGGTCTCATAGACCGTGACCACGGTCTCTCTATGTTCTGCACGTGTTTTCGGCTTGAAGTGCTGCGTTTTGGCCAATGATTTTCACTTGTATATATATCCCTTGTGAACGATTTCTAAAGAGGAATCTAGGGTTAGACTTATACATTATTTTCAGCTTGTAATTAGTGGTTTTTAGAGGGAGATTAATGAGAGATTAATCTAGGGTTTTGGAGATTTGTGTTTATTATTGAAGATTTGGGTATCCAAACAATTGAAAGATTGTTGGATCATCTTTTCATTGCTTTCCTTTGTTCATCTACAGCATTTTGATAAGTATTCTCTTCCCTTAACTCATTTATTAATTACTTTGCTTGCTCTTGATTTCTTTACTTGCTATTTCATTGTTCTTGCTTGTTAATCGTTGTTTGATGTTAGAAATCATGTTTAGGGTTGGATTGGATGTTGTTAGCATAGTTAGTGTTATGATTAGTGGCTAGAAACCCTATGGGTTAGGCGGTAATTAAGGGTGTGAATGAGTGATTAGGTTTGGGTTAGCAATTTTAGTGAGTAATTAGTTAGGAAATCAATTTCCCAATTCTATTCTTCCCTCTAGTGGGATGTGTTTGGGTGCGATAGCATCCCGAATACATCCAACACTTGTTGGAAGGTAGGAATTAGGATAGTTAGTATTCTAGTTCGCGAAAGCGAATAGAAACTAACTAGGAAATTCCGTTCCTTGAACTCCCCCGGGTCTGTCGATGGACTTTGGGAAAGTTAATCCGGACTATCCTTGAAAGAGGAAGCCCGGTAGGTATTTTCCAACGGAGTTACCATTTGATTTCCCCTTCTCGTTACTCTCTTGTTGCAAAACCCATTTCCTCATCCCCGTTTGCATCCCGAAAAGCCTCCGAAGCCCATTTTCCATTCCTTGACCGACCTTAGCTTTGTTTCTTGCGTTGTGATCCTTTCAAACCAATATCCTTACCTTAGCAATCTCATCCCGACCACTGACCTAGATTCTTTGACCAAGGTCGCCAGCTCCTTGAGAGAGAACGACAATGCCGAGGTCTAACAAACCGCTGTA
The DNA here is from genome assembly GCA_029582165.1 of Portulaca oleracea. Taxonomy (NCBI): domain Eukaryota; kingdom Viridiplantae; phylum Streptophyta; class Magnoliopsida; order Caryophyllales; family Portulacaceae; genus Portulaca; species Portulaca oleracea. Next base: position 4,547,117 of record CM055892.1, read on the forward strand.
CACAAAATGGCGCCGTTGCCGGGGAGCCAGCGCCCCTAGTTTTAGTTTCTTGGTTTTTGGTTAATTGAGTTTGCTTTCACGCTAGAAATCAGTTTGTGTCAATCCAAATGAATTTGATGCTTCTTCATTTCTTGTAGGAGGCTTCGCGTTCTAATGGGTGAAGCTCAAGCTGGTTCACCTCGTACCCTTCTATCATATGCCGTTCCATCATTGGGTACGAGAGGTAGTCCTATCATTTTACCACCATTACCACCCGATGTTGTGTTCGAGTTTAAACCGTACTTACTTGAAGTCTTCGAAAGAAACCCGTTTCATGGGGGCGATGCTGCTGGAAGTCCCATTACTCATATTGATAAATTCGAAGATCGGATTAGCTTTATACATATTCCAAAGATATCTCCAGAATTTTTGAAGTTGAAATTCTTTCCTCTCACTCTTGCGGGCAAAGCGAAGATATGGCTACAAACATGTCCACCTGGTTTTTATTCTTCACGGGAGGCACTCAAAGGAGATTTTCTTCACCGTTTCTTTCCGGCGGAGGAGACACACCGACTTCGAGTAGAAATTTTAAGTTTCAAGGAAGGGCCGGAAGAGAGTCTTTTCGACGCTTGGGGGAGATTTAAGAGTCTTCAACGACAGTGCCCTCATCATAATTTACAGGATTGGATGTTGCTTCAACATTTCTATCATGGGCTCCGTGGTCCTCTTAGAGAATCTGTTGATCATGCATCTGGAGGGATGTTTCTAAAGAAAACTGCGGAGGAAGCCAACATTTTTCTTCACGAGCTATCTCAGAATGTTCCTAGTTGGGGAGACGGCCAAAATTCAGGAAATAGGGACTATTCTTTGGAACACAACCCCATTATCAAATTCCTAATGGTCACCGTTCTCGATTTGCAAAACAAGATGGTGGACGATGAGGTTTCCAACTAGTTGAACTTAGCCCGAGGTATGCAAACCTTTGCATCCACATCTATTCCCATTGTGCATGTTTGTAAGTTGTGTTCTGGTCCACATCTCGAGCATCAATGTGTAGAGTATCGTCAAGTAGAACATGTGAATGTCGTTTATTCCAACCAACTTTATTCCCATTCTTATGAAGATGATGATCCCGGTTACACTACATTTGCCAATCCTATATTTGATCCTGTTTCTCAATTTTATGACTATCATGCACATTTTCAAGAGGAGTTCTCACATCAAACCACCCCACAACCCCAAGTTTCTCAACCATCCCAAGATTCTATGATTGAAAAGTTGTTGCAACAAATTGGGACTAATCGAGAAGGTGATGGTGCTCGCCTTAGAGACCTTGAAACCCAAATGACCCAAGTATACTTTTCTTAACCCATTCAACCTCAACCCATCCAAGGGGAGCAAGTTGAAGCCATTACCCTAAGGAGTGGAAGAAAAATTGAAGAACCTATGGTAGTGGAGGAGAATGTGGAGAAGGAGAGACATTTGGGTGACAAAGAGGGTGATGTGGTAGATGTCTCAGAGGAGGAAGATTTAATGGAAAAGCAGGAGATTGAGTTAGGCTTGGGTGAGGGAATCGTGGAGGATAGTACTGAAGAAGAGGATTTAGAAGTTGAGCAAAACATAGTTGAGGAAAAGAAGGATGATGTTGTGGTTAATGAGACCGAGGATGAAGAAAAAGAGAAGTTGGAAGAGAGGGTAGAGATTGAGAAAAGACGAGAGGAAGGAAAGGAAGTCTTGAAGGAAGATATTCATGAAAACCTTTTGGAGAAACCCGTTCCATATAGACCACCAGTTCCATTTTCTGGGAGATTGGTTCACACAAGAACGATGAGAAATTTTCCAGATTTATCGATATGATGAAGAAGCTCCAAGTTAATATACCATTTCTAGATGCTATAGCGGAGGTCCCTTCTTTCAAGAAACATCTGAAGGACCTTTTAACAAACAAGAAAAGAATCAAGGAGTCATCGACCGTTCATCTCACAGTTAGTTGCAACGCCATTATGGGAAGCAAGTGTCCCGAGAAACTAGCCGATCCGGGTAGTTTCTCTATTCCATGCTTAATTGGTGATATGAGGATTGATAATGCATTATGTGACTTGGGGGCAAGTGTAAGTGTCATGCCACACTCTATATGTAAGAAGCTGAACATTGATGACTTGGCCCCTACAACTATCAATTTGCAACTTGCGGACCGGAGTGTTAGGAGGCCCTTGGGAATATTAGAAGACATCCTGGTTCAAGTGGGAAGTTTCCTTATCCCTTGTGACTTCGTTATTTTGGAGATGGATGAGGATTGGAGAAATCCTATTATTCTTGGTCGACCCTTTTTAGCCACTGCAGGAGCTACCATAGATGTGAAAAGAGGTCGCTTGTCTCTTCATGTGGGTAGAGATCGTATTGATTTTGACATTGGCCCTTCAAGAATGAAATCCCACAAAGAATCTCATTTTAAGGCCAATGCGGTGGTAGGCATCTTGGATGAACCCCAAAAGGAGTCCTATTTTCTCGAAGTTGAGCCCGATGATTGGGGAGAAATAAAATATCTAAGGGTTTCGCATCCAAATCTAAGCGAATTTGAGGACATTTACTATGACCATCCTCTGAAGATCATTCCATGGAGGAAGGAGATTTCTTTGAGTGAAACCTATGTTGAGTGCAACAACGTCAATGCGATGATTTTCATAGGTCCTAGGCCCGGTAAACCACCAAACACCAAATTGAAGTTACTTTCTACTTCTATTTCTTCATGGCCTACAAAGTTTTTAAGGAAGCGAGCCTAGTTCATTCCCAAAGTTAGGAAGTGTTGGAAGAGAAGAAGGAAGCGTTGGTGGAGGAAGCCAAAGAAAATTATACCTGGATTTCCTAGGAAAATAACCAAACCACCGGAAGAGTATTCCATGACAACCACAACTCTTTTTGAGAATCGTGGGAAAAAGAGGAAGAAGAATTGGTGGAAAAGGTTGATAATGTTTTTGGTTTGTGTCCCAAGGATCCCAAGAATCAAGTAAAGTATTTAGGTCAAGCTAGGGACCTAAAACTAGCGCTCTATGGGAGGCACCCCATAATTTTTGAAGTTCCTTTCTCATTCTTTTTAGTTTTTGCAATTTTTCTAATTTTATTCTTTTTCTTCTCTTTAAATTTTCCTTATAGTTTTCTTTGGGTTTTTCTAATTTTTCTTGTCTTCCAATTTTTCTTTATTTCCTTCTTTGTAATTTGAGGTATTAGTTCTAAGTTCAAAAGAAAAAGTTTGAAAAAAAAAAGAAGAAAAGAAAAGAGAAAAATGATGTGAAAAAAAATAAATAAAATAAAAAAATTGAAGCTGGAATGAAGGAAGAATGTGTGAGTGAGTGAAGTTTTGAAAAATATTTGAGTGTTGGGAGAGTTTGAGAGTTGGAAAAACTTAGATTGAATGTGAGGAAGTATGAAAAATTGAGTGTTGAAGTATGATAATTTTTAGGAGTTGGAATTTTGAATGATTGGGAGTTGACAGTTGCAAGAGCAGGTAGCAGGCGCTACCATCGACGTAGCACCCGCTACGCCAATTGACAGCAATAACAGCATCGCATCCCGAAGCTCACCGCAGCTACGGTGAAGGAAGACCGCAGCTGCGACGCACGACGCACACCTAGGATGTCGCGCCTTCTTCAGATATGTAGCGCCCGCGACATAGCATCGCGCGACCGTTTCCAGCGCCGTGAAGACGCCCAGCATGTCAGCGCTCAGTAATGTCGCACCCGCGACAGTATCGATCGCGCCCGCGACCTGATACTGTCAGCGAGCAATTAATCCCGATTCTTTCTCAAATTCCCTCATTTATTTTCTCATTCACTCGACCCCCTTTCTCTTTTCAAGCCCTAAACCTACGAAAAACTCTCACTCACACCCATTTCATCCCTCTCATTCATCAATTCGATCCCCTCTCTTCCCCCACTTCCGATTTCCAAACCCTAATTCCCCTCCTCTGCTGCGAATTTCTGCTGCTAGGGCTCGAATTTCTGCCCAGATCTGCCCTAGCCGTGCGACATTGGTCAAGCATCTGTTCTTCACAGTTAAAGGAGGTATTTCTTGTGTCAATTGAGCAAAATCCTTTCCTCTTTCTCTTGCATTTGGTTCATTTGTCATCCTTGTTGAGTTAGAAATTGATTTTGTCAATTTTTACACATGAATTTGCCTTGCTATGCACTGAGTCCGAATACTGTGACCTTGTTTTAGTGTTTTGAGTGCTTGGTTGTTGCATTTCACCTGTCAAAGCACACATACACTTGTTACATTAAGAGTTCTTGTCGATTTTTGCACACACCTACACAGTGAATGATATTAGTGTGCTGTTTTGGGAATTCGTTTTGTACATGCTGTGTTAATTCACTAGTGGTTAGTGCAATTAACTGTCGAAATTCATTTGTCAAAGCACAAGTATGCTAGTTGCACTAAAAGACTGTCGATTTTCACACACACTTGCATTGTGAGCTGAGTTAGTAAGCTGTCTCTGTGTTATTCTTGCATTCTATTTGTGTGTTGTGTGTATTGCTCATTTTGTCAAGCAAGAATCGTTTCTCCTTGGTGAATACAAGTTCAAAGTGCTCCGATCTGAGGTAATCCCTTGTGTAACTTGTGCATAATATTTTCAAACTCACGAGTTTGTTGCTTGTGTCGATTGTTTTTGGTTTACCTTGGAGTTTAGGCACTATATTTGCAAGGTTCTTGCCACGTCTTGCTTTTAGTTCATCATGAGTGGAAGGAGCAAGCGTTCACGAGTCGAGGAAGCTTCTTCATCGCAACCAGGACCATCCTTATCTGCAAAGGACTGTTACAAAGCGCAACCGGCCACACTAATTCGGTGTGAACCTGATGCAGATGTGACTTTCCGAGATGAAGAGCATAAACAGCAGAAGCGCTCAAGCACGGAAAATATGTGCACCGGATATTTATGATGCGGCAACGATCGAAGCCATCCATTGCAAGCCAAGCTTCGATTATCTCATTCGTGTTCTTGGTTGGGAGGTATTCATCATGATCGATGAATCGATTGTGGACCAGCCCATCCTCGAGTTTTTAAGCTCCTTGAAGGTTTACGATGACGGCAAGAAAGATGCGCATTTTGAATACCGGGACGCCAACAAAGATAAGAAGTGCACCTTGAAGCGTTTTTGCCGAAAGTTGGGGTTGCCCGAGGATGGGAGGTTTTATGAGCGATGTGCGAATTTTGATGAGCAGCAGGCAATGAAGGACTTGACCTGTTGGAGGAGGATGAATCATGCGCACGAAATGGACAACCACGCTATCATTGCTCCCGCAACTCTAAGGGGCGTGATTTTTGCAATCTAGTTGTTCGAATCTTCCATAGAATCGTGACTAGTTCAGTGTTTGGGAGAGATGATGGACACCCCAAGGTTCGGAAAGATGATCTCTTTGTGATCTACAATGCAAG